>JAKSZP010000297.1:0-112857 GCA_022478985.1 Massospora cicadina | reverse complement strand
ATCATAACATTTACAGTTAAAATGAACGATATTTTTTGTAAATTTTCGTGGACTGAGTGAAACTTACATGTATAGGATTTTCTAAACTCTCAGAGTTTAGAAAATCATTGATATAATCCCCAAAAAAGTTAGAACCCCATTCAAGGGTTCAAGGAGTGTTTCAACCCTGAGAAAGTTGACTAGGCTCTCCCAAAATATTTTTAATGTTCACTAAAAAGCTCAAAATATTTCCCTCACCTTCCCCAACTTATTATGCCACTACACTGTGAACCATCTGCTCAATGTTCCCACTAATGTTTGCAAAATCCCCTTTAATAAGTGGAATCTTAGATTGTTCACCAAATATTCCCACAAAAAGTTTATAATCAAAGGACCAACCAATACCAGGGGTTTGGAATGTATTCATACTTGCATGATAAAAATAATTGGCCCAAAATTTGACTCATGTTTTGCATTCATTATATTAATTTTGACCCAACCTTCTTGGAACTAGGTACAATGGAGGGCCCCCAATCACTGATGTAAGTGGTCGCCATTATGGCAAACCTCATGATGACATTACTAATTTCCATGGATGTTAGCTTTTTAAGAGGAGCCCAGAGGATCCCAAACATACAAACACAGTACCCTTAAACACCTAGTACACATTTTGATTTTTAATATTATAATAATCAATTTGAAGACAATATGAGCCCTAACAATATTTTGAATTGATGTTTACCTGAACATTGATGTTGAGTAGAATTTTACAATTATCCAAATATCAAATGCTGAAGAAGGATTCCTCGTGACATTTAGAGTCCAAGATAGTCAACACTATTGTAAGAGTGAACTAATGTCCTTGATTCGCTTGTCCCTTCTAACGGGACCACTAAAACTGCACTATGGAAAAGTTTGCTCTGTTGCTGCCAGTCCCAAGCTTAGACTTTAGTGTCAAAACTTTGTTCCTTGATCATATAACCCTTACCTATTTTACAGCAGATCCTAATTGTAAGTTTCTAGAATGGCAGTGCTTTTCAGATTATGGATTCTATTGCTAGTACTTAAACAACCTAGATGGAAGCCAAGATTTTTTGTCACAACAGTTCTCTGACATAATATTCCTGTCACTCAATAACACATTTAGTATACTCTACAAGGCATCATTTCCTTGGGATAAACAACCGTTAAACAAAGCTTTTTTCCTTATGTTGTAGTTTTAAGCCTAAGCAATAATAAGGTTTCAACCTGAAATTTAATTAATAATATCTATTTAACTGATTGTTAAAAAACTAAATGATTTTAATAGATTAAGCAGTATTTTAAAAAAAGTTGGGATGTCTTATATTATCTCTGGATGACTATCTTCTGGATTGGATATCTAAAAAACTGATTATATATCATTATCTGCTTAAAATTCTTTTATATTAAACTCTGACGTTTGTGCAACTAAAGACTCCTTTATGTCTCAACAACATATTACGCTGCAGAAAATCTTCTCTGGGTTCAACTGAGGACTTTAAAATAAAACACATACCTGATTGCGTAATTCACTAGACTGACCCACAAAGACTTTAAAAAAATAAGTATATTTAAAGATAGGACTCAGAGATTGAAAGTATGTTATGTTCAAGTTTAAGTTAAAATTCAAAGTAGAAAATAACATGTGGTTATGAAGAAGCTAGCTTCAGTAAGAGTTTATATGATGGAAGTTAGAGAATTAAAAATATGTTAGACTAAATTTTCCTTGGAGGCGCCCAGGATTACAGGAAACAGTTATACCAGATTGATGAAATAGTGAGGTTTAGTATTCACTGAGAGTACAACCAAGATTACAGTGGTAGCAGAGCTAAGTTTTAATCAAATTCTGTATTTATTACTTTTCTTGTTTTAGTACTAGTATCCAACCTAACAGAGAAAAAGCAGCCACGCGTTTTTATATGCGGGTGCCAAATAAAATTTGAAAGAGAAACCCAAATGGCACCATATTAGCAATCCTAAGTGGCCATTTTATATGGGGAAGGGGTTGGTTTCTCATCTGTCGCAGACCTGAGGGCACACATAAGAGCGGATAAAATTGGAGTGGGATATTGGATGAATGGGGCTGAAGTGAAAATAACTTTTAGTTCAATTTGATAATAAGTTTAAGTATGTAGAGAATCACTGTACTGTGTGAGCGGGAACTTAGCGTACTTACTAAGTTATGATACACAAAAAATGATTTCTAATCTAACAGGTTTGAGGTAATGGGGGTTAACAACTCCAAATTGGCACTGTCAACTCAAGAGCATCCTGTAGAAATTGAGTGCTCTCTTATCTCATCTTAAATTTTCTCAGTAAAGTTAGGCAGGGAATTGGAGAAGGGTACTTCTTAATAAAAGGCTCCGTGGCTTTGTAGAGGTCTTAATGGAAGAAAGTGTTAGTGGGGGTAGTGCTCACTTTATTAGCTAGCTAATGGTGATTTTGAGACACTTGAATGGCTTTGCAAGTGTGTAAGTGGTGCTAAAGATTTGATTTGAGAGTCTGAAAATCTGATTGTTATAATACAGGCCACTTGAGTTAAGGCTGATTGTCATTCGTTAACAATTGAGAGATTGAATGGATTGTGACGTATATTTATGCACCAGAAATGGGATCTTGTCAGACATGGCAGAATTGGTTGGCCCACAAACTACCATCTAAGGTAAATCATGCTGTGCCCTAGACAGCAATATGCTCCAGCACAGTTTGAGAAGCATGAGTTAATTTGGCTGAAGTAGTAGTTGAGGATGGAGAGAAAGATCAAACCTTAGCCAAAAAATCCTGCTTGAGTGGCAATGAGGCCAACGCTAGAGAGAGGAGCAGTGGAGGCCACTTCAAAAGCAAGAGAAGGGAACTTATCTTTGAGTAGCTGAGGTTAGCCCACAAGGGGAAAGCATGCTTCTGTTCTCAACCCAGGCCAATAATGAGTGGTTGGGCGGCAGGGATGATTACTGTGTAGGAGAATTTATATGATTGGTGTTCTGGTGTAAGGGACAAATCACTATTAAGGTGTGAGGCCCTGCAAGGTGACTGGACCTAATGGGAACCACAAACTGTGGAATAGAATTGGCGCTGTAAGCGGTAAACACTCCAGTAGACCCTGGAGTGATATCTTATTAAAGAGGTGGTTGGGCAAGCTGGAAAACTGGACACCAGAGTGGCATCCACTGGAAGCCAAGTGCAAGCGGTGATAAAAGAGGTATTTCTATAAATTAGCAACATCATCACCGCAACCATGGCCTGGGCTTTAATGAAGAAGCCCAGGTCAAAGTGCCCCTTAAAGGACAGATAGGTATAAAATGAAAGGCTTGTACACCGCTTAGACATCTTAAAGATGGCTGCACTCACATAAGGGAAGACGCTCCCATACTAAACCTAAAGGCCAAAGCGCAGATTGCTCTAGGGGAGCACAAGGGAGCTACATAGGGCCACATGAGATCATGAAAGATGTTGAGCTATGTCAAGCGGGGAGGGCAAAGCAACTGGTGGGATGATGCCAACAGAACAAGACCAGGCGCGCTTTGGCAGCATACAAATAACACCAGGAGTTTCGCACCAAAACTTCACGTGGGGGAGCAGGCGTCAAACTCAACAACATTTGAAATCATTATGGCAAAGTAGCAATTTTATTGTAATTTACTTATCAAATTCGAATGGGTCTGCAGATCAACTGTCATCACAAATAAATTTCAAATATATTTGTATTTTTGCACTATTAGTTAACATAGGAAATCTATACTTAATGAATTTGAATTTAATCAATTAATTGCTCAAAGTGAAAAAATTATTAGTTCATTAATTTTACTATTTTTTATTGAGTTTTAAAAGCCCCAAGGGACTCCTAATGTGGGAAACTATTGTGGGATGAAGGCCTGGGGTACTGCCCCCCACTACACTAGGGCTGCGCGAATCTAAGCGCCACTGAAAGATGTGGGCCTGACTGCAATTGGGAGTAGCTCACGCTACCCCCTAAACTGACATATGCCTGACTGTTTAAGTACTGGGCAGCTCTTCTGCACCAGCCAGGTTAGGAGATATGCCTCTCATCCCTCTTGTGGGGGACAAGGCTAATGACCCCCAGGTTTAAGGCCCCTGAGGAGGGAGAAGCCAAAACCCTCACCTTTGTTACCTGCTTTTTTAGTGGAGTTATGCTCTCCGGCCCCTTTTTGTCCAGGAAGCCTTGGAGTCCTTTCAGATCTGCCTTGATTTTCTTGCATGATCCATTTCACTACCAGCCGGCTCATTCTGACCAAACCACCAGCTAGCCATGCTCCAGACCAACTTGGCTAACCGCAGCATTTATTGTAGGCAGGTGCACCGAAGCGCAGCCTACCAGGATTTCCCCTCCCTTGTCCTGGGGTCCACACCCACACAACCCCATGTCGTGGGGAGCCCATTTGACAGGCTCCATTCCCAACTTGTAACTCCCCCTTCCTGCCCATATTCTCCCCTCAGAGAGTGGTAGACACCCGCAAGGACAGGTCATCACAGTCATCACTACCATCCTGCACTTTTTTCAGGCCACTACAGGATCCAACCAACGTGCCTCTTTGGGTTCTAGCTTTAGCTACTCACCCATGTTTCCATGGGCTTTCCTCAATTACGTCATGCGGAGGCCCCAGCTTACCCTAACTTGCTCACCAATTTTACTATTTTGAATTAGTAATTTGTAATCATACATAGGTACTGCAAAAGTATAAGGTAGCATATGCCATTTACAACGACCAATATCTGACAGAATTTTTATGTTTCCCAATAAAGGGTCACTGTATTTAGGAAGATAAAGCTTTAAAGCAACTACGGTCCAGAAACATAGCCGTCTGCTATTGGTTTATGTTAAAAGTATATAATTGAAATTCTGGATCATGAGGAGCCTAACCAGGATTGCTTTTCTATGTTTGGTTCAGATAGCGTAGAAGCTGATACCTCCTCAATGTAGCTAGTTAAAGCTGAGCCATAAGTGTCTCAAACCATTTCCAAAATAACCAATGTATCTAAAGCACAAGTTGAAGAGGTCATAGCATGGATAATTCGTGGTTACTAGTTAACTAATGCATACAGCAATGAAGCACAACTAGATATATCAAAGAAAAAAATTTTAGAAAAAGGTTTGTGAGTAAAGATAATAATTATAAAAGAAATAAATTTGAGACTCTGAAATAGAAAACCATCATAAACAATTTCCTAATACTTGCTTTCTTTAATTTGACAAGTTCAAAAAATTATAGCTTGACAACATATTGAAATCTTTAGTTGGATATATTCATGATGATAAAAGTAGAGATAAAAAATCTTTAAGTAGAACTAATTTATATTACTTTTCAAAAAAATACATGTAGTCACGCAAAATTATCAACGTCAGACAGACAAGCATATCAGAATTTTATTACTAAGAGCAACTGAATGGAAAAATTTAATCATGTGGTTGGAAAAGTAATGGATGGCTGAGGATCCTTCTCAAATGGTTTTCTGATGTAAGCAAACATTGCGCTTGAGGTGAATATTTACATGCTGAAGAAGAATGACATATGGCTGCTGAAGCAGCGGATCAGGAAAGCCCACTGAATCAAGAAAACTCAAAGGATCAATTTTTCAGTGATATAGTATGCCAGTTCAAACAAACTAAGGCATCTTAACTACTTAAAATGTAACAAATACAAAGGTTATATCAGTGATTAGTGATCAACTAGGAGAGCAATGGCTGACTATGAAGAAACTGATGAATATTAAACTCCATATAGACTCTTGAGAGCTGGCTACTATTAGTAATGAATACCAAATTTAAAACCTTCAGCTATGTGGCTCACTTTAGCTCTTCAGTTTACTACACAAGTTTCTGATATGTGAGTAGAATAAATTTTTGTAAAAGTTGAATAGGTTGATAATATTATGAAGACTATCGCCCTAGTTGAGTTTCTCACAGAAAATTTGATTGTTGCGTCAAACACTAGACTGGTGCTTGCTCTTCTAATCCTTGAAGGTATTAGTGAATGCAAGAAAAATTCTCCCCCTAACTTCTTCCTTTGGTAAAACTTACCCACTATTAGGTTCAGAGGCTCTTCTCTTATTCTCTCTTGACGCAGAGTCCACGTAGATAACAATAAAATAGGCAAAGGTTATCCTATTCTTTTTTAATTTTAAATTTATTGCAGGGAAGGCCAACCATGGGACAGACACTTCCGAATATGACTCAGAAGAGACAAAACTTAGCACCAGGGAAGGCACCCCCAGAGAAGCGATGCTATCTCTTGTTGCCAGCGGGAACGCCACTTATGGGGAGGGGGAGGGAACGTGTGGAGGGGCCGTAGCCACAACTGAACACGTGTGGAGGAAGGGGTCTGATATGATGAACCAGACTGGGAACCAGGAGGAGACCAGCTGTTGGCGACGCGGTGGGAGGTATCCAAACATCCACGCTTGAAAGTGATCCACCAAATGAGACCGGAATCTGTGGACAGCTTCATGGAGGGTGGGGATGGATCCGGCGATTGCATCCAAGACAATCGTGTGGATGGTCCACATGGCGATTGCAACCACTAAAGCACAGAGGGAGGGTGGAAGAGAGGGGGCCATTGATAGAGCAAACATATCTCTTGACAGACTGAAGGGATGCGTTTGATCCTGGCCCAGCAGACGTTGACCTTCGCGCCATATCACTTTAGAGGTAGGGCACTTCTCCAGGCGATGGAACAGCGTTCTGTACTGGCCACACACGACACAGGATGAGTGTAAAGCGTTAGAGCGCTCAGCTGTATGATACACTCGCCTCAGGCAGCGCCACACATGGGAGCGGACTTGAGGCTGCAACAGAGGATGGTGTACGTATTTCCAGATAGTTTTTTGGGTATCAATGGAGTAAGGGATGTCCATCATGTCCAGGTAGTCCACCCTGGATAGGACATGGGGCCGAATGGGGATCATGCCATTATGGATGGGTAGCCCCTGTACCTCTTGTGTGAACTGAGGAGAGGGGCGGCCTCTTTGGGTTGTATGTCCGCTAATATGAATTCTCCAACCAGCGCTCCGCATGGAGAGGAGGATTCGTTTGTAGTGGGTTTTAGTCCCGTGAGGACCTGTGGCCGATGTGTGTGATGCGAGGTATTTATCAGGGAGTGGGGGTTCGATGGATTATTGAGGCCCAAGGGTGGGAGAAGTTGGAGCGGGCTGCGCGGGACCAGTGTTGGGAGGGGAGTGTAGGGACGGTGACAGCCGCAATCCAGGTGCCCAGGATCTTGGCAGCATGAGCTTTGAAGTCAAGCAGGCCCATGCCACCATGATGATGAGGGCCAAACATGACCTCTAGCCGTACTGGTGGAGGGCGGCCTGACCAAAGCCAACCTTGTAGCAAAGCATACAGGGATTTGAAGAAGCTTGGGGAGAAGGGGATGGCTTGGGCTCCAAACCAGACTTTGGATAGGAGCATAGAGTTGGCAAGAACAACCCTGCCAGTGAGGGTAGTAGGGTGGGCTCTGAGAGAGGTGATTCGCTTCGTCACGTTGTCCAGTATATGGCACTCCATTACTGCTGATGCGTATCCTCCTGCCTCCAACCACACGCCCAGATGGCGTACTGGTCCTATGGTAGGACGTGGCGCAAAGGGGAGCACCAGTGGGGCGGTGTGTGTTGATTTAGTAGGGTGAGGACGTGGGCGAGCAGCTGGGCCAGGTTGTGAACTGATTGCTGGGGTCCAGCAGTTCTGAAACTGACCAAGGAGGATGATTTCGGTTTTGGAAGCATTCAGTGCCGCGTTGCTTACCCAGGAATACTCCTGGATGAGAACTTCAAGTGCGCGTGCATCTTGATTATTAGACACCCCAACCACACAATCATCTGTGAACGCCATTATCTTGACTGAGGCTTGGCCTGGCACATGGACCCCAGTGAGTTGAGCATTCACATTTCGCAGTAGTGGGTCAAGGCTGAAGTTGTATAAGAGTGGGCTCAGGGGGTCCCCTTGTCGCAAGCCCCTTTGAGGGCGGACTACTTCTGATAGAAAGCCTGGGCCACGCACTGCCATTGTCGCAGATTCTGTGAGCAGCATCACCCAGTTGATGAAGCGAGGGGGTAGGCAGAATTGATGGAGGCAGGCCCTGAGGTATCTCCAGTTTACTCTATCATAGGCCTTTTGTTGGTCCAAGAAACAAGTGCCTCAGAGGCTGTGGATTGACATACATTAGCCACAGAGTGCACGTTATCCCAAATCGACCTTCTGGGTATGAAACCGAATTGTTCTGGGGAGATGGTGGCAGATGCTACAGTCCCTAAACGGTTAGCCATGATTTTTGTTAAAATATTAATGTCTGTGTTTGTTAGAGAAATGGGGCGCCAGTTGGCTAAGTCTAGTTTATCATCTTTCTTGAAGAGTGTGACGGTAAAGGCCTCATGTCCTCCTGCTAGGAGGCATGTTTCCAACAGGCTTTGGTTAAGTGAGGCAAGCAGCAATAGGGATATATATTTGAAATACTTTTTGTAGAACTCATATGGAATGCCATCTGGGCCTGAGTATCTTTGGTTTGGCGCACCGCAAATGGCTGTCCATAATTCGGTTGGAGTAATCAAATTCATTATTTCTGGGTATCAGACAATGGTGCAGATGTGGGCTCAGTCGAGAAATTTGGCCACTTTGGCCAGCTGAATTAGATTTGATTGGTACGACTCAGAGTAATACTTTTGTATTTCGATTGCCACTTCAGCTGGCGTATCTGCAATAAAAATCATCCAATCCTCGCACCTGTGTGCAGGCCACGCTCTGGCGTGGTGCGAAATTTTTTTTAAAGAAACATGCAGTGCACTTGTCACCTTTTGTGATGCGTGTGGCCCTGTACTGAACACAAACCTGATGTTTGTGTTGCCTTTTGAGTGCGTTGAGGTGGGCAGCTGCCTCCACCCACTTCTGGCCCCATGCAGAGCTGTATCCTGTAGCTGGGATGTTGGACTCCAGGTGTGCCAACTCTTCCAGAGCATGCAAAATGACTGTCGATGTGGCTCATGAGCATCTGGAGGAGAGATGGCAAGAGTGGCGGATGGTATCATCTTTGAAAGTTGCCCATGTGGAAATGGGGTCCACACAAAACGGTGCAAAAAAACTTTCTTGCAAAAGTTGCCGCTTCCACCCATGTGGAAACTCCTGGCGACGCAAGCTCAGATGGGCAGATTTTGCACCAATGTGGGGCCTTAGCAGCTGTGACAGGTAGGTGGTAGGTTAGCAAGACAAGTCGATGGTTTGAGAATTCCATTTTTGTTGTTTTGAAGTGGGAGATGTGGAGTTGGAATTTTGCTGGTGTAAGGATAAGGTCGATGCGGGTCATGGACCTTAGTTGGCCATTGTTGATGTGGGGATGCGTCATGTTTTTGACAGCGGGGCATGTCACAGCAGTGCATCCATTAACCTGAGGGTGGCCTTTATAACGCGCAGTTCTACATGACCCTGGGGGGCGTGGGGTAAGGAAGGCCACCGGTCCATTATTATTTTTAGCCAACAGTTCATGTCATCGACTAGGAAAGAGTCTGGGGTAGCAGGAGGAAATTTGACCATCGAGAAACATTCCTGACGCTTGCGTGCACCGTTTGGGGCATAGATGTTGATGATTGCGTGTGCTACATCAGCCCATGAGAAAGTGACAATGAGAACTCGGCCATTTAGGAATGTTTCTGAGGATAAAAATTTGAAAAAATTATATTTCTGAATTAGCACCCCACAGTGCTTCAACCAAAAGGATAGGGATGGGAGTAGCATTGTTTTCCAAGCTTCCTGGAACCTCGTGGAAAGTGGGACTCCCAGATGGCCAGGATATCCACGGGTAAATTGTGTTGTAAAAAACTCAGTTTCCTAGCCTGGGATGGGGAGGCCTTGAGTCCGGCGATATTCAGCGTCCCTAAAGTGAAGGTTTCCCCCATCACACCTTAGGTGTGAGGGGATGAGCACCTGGGCCCATCAGCCTCCTCTAAATCCCCACGGGCCTTCACAGCCATGCAGGTGTTAGCAGCAACGCTATTGGGGTTTTTGTTAATTTTTGCAGAAAGAGTTGCATTGGCTTTAGCCTTTGCTTTTTGTTTTCATGACATTGGACAAATTTTTTGTGGTGGGGATGAGTTCAGTGCACCATTGAGTGGGTCAAAATTTTTTTTTTCAGTTGGGATGGGTCTAAGTCAGTTTTAACCGGAGCTTGGGTGCAACAATTGGGTGAGATTGAATCCCCCATCGGGTCCTCAGATTGAGTGGCCTGCTCAGCATGGGCTTCCCAATATGATTGGTTGATGGATTCCTGAGTTGCTTCCACCATGAAGGTTTCCATGTCCTCCTGGCGTTGTGAGTGCGGGATAGCGGTGGTGGCTTTGGCCGCTTCCTTGGCCGTGGCCCTGCAGGCCTGCTTGGCCTTTTTCTGCTCTTTCAGGGAGATAGGCTTTACCAGTAGGTAGCAGCCTTGTGCTCCCCACGGGAAGGCCTCCTTGGTGCTTGCGGTTGGTTTGTATTGCGCCTCTCCGCTGGCCATGGCCACTGAGGGGTGCTCTTGGAATGTGACGCCCTCCTTGATGGGGCATGCATGTGCCTTATGGCCAAACGCGTCACAGTGAGTGCAAATGGGGGGCGCGCTGTCCACGGTCACCTGGAATGGGTGGGTGGTATGCCCTGCAATATCAATAAAAGTGGAGTGCGGGATCTGGGTTAGGTCCTTTGCAATCTCCTCAGTTGGGGTCAGCACTGCAATGGCTTTGCCGGTGCACAGGTGTGGCATCAGCATGAAGCATTGCATTTCGAAAGTTTGAATTTCGCTGTATATGGCGAGACCATCTTTCAAATGTTGTTCCAAAATGTCACTTTTTACCATAGTAGGCAAAAAGTCAAACGTGAGGAAAATTTGGTTTGATTTTGTCCATCTGGTGCATTTGGTTTTGACGACACATTGCCCTTTGGGGAGGTTGACCACTATGCGCACTGCCACAGCCTCATCTGCTGCCTCTTTGCTTTCGAAACCTAGGAGCAAGCCAACCACATGACATGGAGTGAGGTGCAACATACACCGCAGTCAGGAAAATTGTGTGCACATCTTCACAAAATTTTTCTATAAGGCCGTTTGTTGGATGTCCAGAAACACGCAGACTCCAAATTCCACCAACGAAAGTGGCTGGGAGTGTGGCGTGTTGATGTACTGGTTGCATCATGCTTGCCATCTGAGTATCTCCGGGGAAATAGTGACCACCAGTTTTTTAAATTTTTTGTCTATTCCGCTGGTTTCTCCAGGGCGTTTTCAAACGTTGGAGGCCGCGGGCCTTCCACCTGCTCCTTTTACCTTACTTGCTCAACTGCTCCCTAGCATGGGCGCAGACTTATCTCCTCTGTGAGATTATCAAACTATATTTAGTCTTGAATTGAATAGGTTGCAAAAGTGATTGCAATGAGAAAGAAAAGTTTGGGTTATCCTATTCTTAAACTCTATTCTCAGGAGTGAAGTATACACTAAATTTATGAAAGTTTAAATTAGTAATCTAAAAAAATCTTGTATAAAGTAATTAATTATCTGCTTTATAAAATAAAAAACAAGGTTATATAGGAAAATTCAGCGCCTAACTTTTCTGTTTGCGCTCCATTAGAAATGCAGCCATTGCTTATGAATCAACCATCCAAAGTCATACCCAACGATGATCTTCCTCATTGGTCTAGTTGGATTCCAACGTTGACTAGAAATGCAACCTCTTCTGGGTTATATCAAAGAATGTGTCCTAAGGTCTTCACTCAATCTCAGCGTGTCACTTTTACAAAAATTAGCAACCTCCTTAGGTGATGTGACCTTTACCCCTAAACAGCAGGTCACATTAACTTAAGAGGTTAACCCACAAATTGCTTATAGAAGGTTGTTGCACTTCAACAACTAATAAATCCCTCAGTTAGTTGGTGACAAACTCTTATTGATTCATTCATTATAATTAGCTTCTTATTCATTTATTTGAGTCATTCTGACCAGGGGACAGACATTACCAAAAGAAAGCATGAAAGTAAATATCAACATGAAACCTGAGCAGGGTCAACTCCATCATAGAAAGTCTTTCCACCTCCAGATCAGGACTTGAATTTTTCTGGCTAAATCATGGGTAAGGTTTTCATTTTATTAGACCTACTAGCCGCCAATAGCTTCCTTCAGCTGGCACCCCGATCAATGTGTGAAGGGTGAGAATTAAACCCGCGACCTTCAGGTTGGTAGCTGTACACCCTACTGACTGGCTTACACCCACTAATGTAATTAGTTTTTATCACTAAGAAAACGATAATAAAATTGATTGTTTATTGTTGAGAATCATCCCTGATGATACATTTATATTATGTTGGGATCAGACCCCGGAAGGCTAAGTAATCTTCATCAAGGGTACTTCTCCAAACAGTAGATATCATATGAAATGATAACTCCCACATCTACTAGCAAGATTACCCCTTAGTGGACAAGCAGATATATTATAATTGATTAAGCTGGGTAATTTGTGCATAATGAAATCTTAGCAAGCCATAAATGAATTACATCAGGTTGTCAAACTTTTACAAGACGTGGTCCAGGCACAAGATTGAGATTGAAAGAACTAACAAGGAGAACATTAAAAACTGAAGTCTAGAAGTGCAGCGTCTGATAAGAAGTTACTCATTTTGAACAATTAATCAGAAATTAATGACTGCAGCTTCAGGATATGATAGACACATTTAAGCTGAGATCAGAGATAATCACTTCCGAGTATTAAATCTCATTTTAATAAAAGAGTAAAAAATTGTTTATTAATTCCCTTGTTCTCTCCTCATGGAATCTGACTCAGATTATTATAAAGAGCCTAGTACGCGTGATATGCCAGCTTTAAAGGCTTTAATACCCACTGTTGATCAACCAGCTACTATTACTGCTCCTGATACTCCAGTTAGTTTTACACTGGCACTCCATTCAGATCTTGTTTCACCCTGATTTTGCTGTGCCACCACCGCTACACTGGCAATACATACTCATTATAGATTTGCACCAATACATGATGTTTAAAGTAAACTATTGGAATCACCACGCTTTATTAAGACAAATGATAAAGAGGATTTTTTCATATTGGCCCATTAAAACTACCAAATGTTTACAAAAAAGAAAGTATCAACACCTAATGGCCTTTTGAAACCAGTATTAGAGTGCCAACGAGATAACAAATTTCCCACTCTCATGAACTCGTTAAATTTAAAAAAAGAGAAACTAGTTGTACCTAAGGTATGTGAAGTGGGTAAAAAGCACAGAAGCACTAAGGAAATAAGCATAAACAATTTTGGATGAGCAAAAAGAATGAACATCTGGAAATCTTTATCTTACAATATTGCGTTTAGAAAAAGTGAGTAGATAGTGGAGTTTGCAGACCGTTTTACCTAGAAGTACTAGTACTTTTTGGCACTATGGTTTTGAGCAACTATGATGCTCATATTGCTTAGCGTAAAACGTTTAGACCATAAAAGAAATTATAATAAACAATAACACCTATTATAAATGCTGAGCATTATGTAACTAAAATGATCAATTATCTTTGGTAATGTGCCATTAAGTTTGACTAAATTTGAAAAGATCGCAAAACTTGAGATTTGAAAGCAAATTAAAATAGAGGATGAAAACATAAACTTGTAAAGACCTCACTACGGGAAAAGTTTAATCTTTAGTCTGTAAAATATGCAGAAGGAAATTAAATTATGCATCACAAAACTTTTGTTATAAATACAACGTTCCAAGTGAAGGTTAGCTCCTGACTCAAATTCTTCATCACCCACAGTAGGATATACAATCAGCCTGGTTTCGCTTCAGTTATATTGTAGGTATAGTTATCATTGTGAAGTGAAGTTTGGTTATGATGTGATATGAAGTCAATTATGTGCTCTTGAGTGGATTTGCATTCTAGCCTCCTTTTCAGATCACACAGAAAACCTTCGGACCTTTGACCTTACCAAAGTCTATGATATGGGAGGCATATCCATAGGTCTCAATGTATATTATCAAAGGAGAATTAAGATATGAACAAAAGGGGAAATTATTACAAAAAAGTACTTATTATAAAAAGTTAAACAATAGCCCAACATTCTACTATTAGAAGGGTAGTAGGTTGTATAACTGGACTTAGGAGGTGTAGGGCTTAGGCTTTGTAATGATCTAGGCATTAAACGCTATAAGTAAAATCCATTGTCACAGGTTATGAACGCTGAATCCTGATATATTAATTTTTAAATTTACTGTTTTGATAAACTTTTATAATTACAGGATTTCTAATACTCCCGTGCTATTTTCAAATAGTTTTAATAAGCTTCAAAAATCCAAATATGGTTTGCAATTATAAAGTTTTATGACGGGATAAATTCGATTTAAGACCTTTCACAATTGAGTTTGCTAATTTGCAGCTCATCTGTTAGATTATTGTTACTTAAACTTCTCCCAAGTATCAAATTTACTACATTAAAAAAGCTCCTGGTTAAGCAGCCTATTTGCGGAGGGAAAAAATCTGATGCATTGGGTTTAATTAAAACTTTTTTCTCTACACCATATATAACTGATTATTTTCACATAATGCCTTCAAATTCAGTAATAAAAATGGGTTTAGATTTAGAAGTTTGTGGGGTTGGGCGAACCAAACAAGGAGTAAAAGCAACTCACCTCTCATACTTGGTGTAACCCATATCAATAATTTGAGGGAGAGGCAATGCCTTGGTGTTGGTGCTCCTCTTAGTTTGGGAAGGTGCAATACTCTGTCCAGCCTAATAGATGGAGCCTGGAACCTTGTTTGACATTTGCCCTCTCAGCTACAAGATAAGAGTGTTTTGGGTTCAAAATTGGCTGCAAAGGGAAAATGTCGGACTTATATTAGTCTGCAATGATGCTAATGATTTTAATAATAATAATGAGGAATTCGGCCAAAAGACCCTGGCTAGTAATTGGTGGAACCCCACTAATTGGGGTAACACTAGTTTGAATACCTCGCGGGCAGTTAACTTAAAGTCTAGCTGCTAAATTACTCTATCATTGCGGATGGCTATGGGATAACCATTGGTGTGATCTCCCCCAGCCCCTACTAGTCCCATTACAGCACCTACATGGGGACCACCCCTGTCATGGTTAAATGACTTGATAGTAGGTACCAACCCCAAGGATAAGACTGGGCGGCAGGATGCCCAGAAGGTGCGACTTCAGGCCCTTCCTGACTTCAAGAACTCTCTAGATCAACTCTGGGTACAAGCCAAATATTCCCAAGTTGGTACTAGTGAGGTGCAAAATGCCCAGCCCCTTGTATTGGCCCAGGCGTTAAAACGGAGGAGCTATTTATTAAATGAAGATGGTTCAATTTAGTTGATGGGGGAATGGGGGTTTGAAACCCATAAAGTTACGAATTATGCGTTTGGGTAGAATAAAACTTCAATTGATCACTTAAGTGAAGGAAGTTTCAGTGTATTCTACCAATTCAGATGGGAGCATTAGCCTATTGGAACTTCAAGGCTTGTGACCACTTCTGCAGACCCAAAATTATTCTGACTCTGTTCAAATATGGTTTTCGCAACCAAAACTCCTTATTGGTCAAATTTTCACAAATAAACTTTCTCATCTTTATATTAGTTTTACTTATGGTTCTTGGGTGAACCTGGGTGCGGACCTCTTTGAGGAGGCCTCCAACTACATTGGCCACTACATACTATCACAAATAACAAATGTTTCAGGTGCTCTATTGGACCTCTCAGTTTCCCTCCAAATTGAGGCACCCAATCCTCCTAGCCCCAATTTACACTTGATTTTGGAAAGGCCCTTTAGAGTCCACACAAGTATTGTTGTTTAACACTTACCTGGTACTGTATACTGCGCTCTACATCCTTGCCTTGGGTCCCTTCTATACTGGCACCATTCATGGCAACTTGTTTCCCATTCTCTTAACGGCTAGTTCTATAGCAGGTGGGTTTGAATCCCACACCACCTTGCTGGGAACTAGAGAGTTACAGACACTCTCTTGATAACCCCCTTTTATAGGCTTGTCTGGGGTCCCCAGAGGTGAAATATTTTTTAAGAAAGGGGATTGGCTTGAATATATTAAGTCATTACCTCACAGTTACTTCTTACCCCAAATTAATTCCCCATTCATTGTTCCGCCTAAATGAAGCAGTTTTCTGAGCTTCAATAGGCTAACTTTCCAAATTTCATTTTATGAACTAGTCTAAGCTGTTCCAAACTTATTATTGAATTTCTCTTGAATTTGATACAGTTAAATATTGAATAGATTGAGGTTGAGAGGGACGTTTTTTCCTTATCCCGCGCTAGCTTAAAAAAACTTTAAAAACTCTAGTCTCTTAAGTTTTTGAAGTTTAAAGTAATAATACTATAATCGTGGTAACAGCCCCCATCGTTGGAATTTGGTAAAATAAGCACCAAGCTAGCATATTCTGCACCTAAAACCCAACAAGTGGTGCTCACTACAGGGGCGCCTGTATACCTTCAAAAATGACTTCTATTCTGGAATCATGGCTAGCTGCATTAGAGAACTAACTAGCGAGTGCTTTGGCTCTCCTCAAAAGGCTTGAGCAGCATTCACTCCAAGGCCCTTATGGGCCCCCCTCTATTATTATTAAACCACCATTAAAGGATATGTTCACACCTGGTGAAGGCAGTAAAGCCTCCTTCCTGTATGCTTATAAATCTGTGATGGAAAGAGCAACTGATCTTCAAATACAAGCTTATTCTTCCCTACTTGAGTCGGATGGCTCAAGAAATCATGGCTCTCAAATGACCAAGCTTATCACTTGGGTGGAGGTTAAACAAAAGCTGATTGACGAGTTTGGTTCCATGCAAAGTTTACAACGGTTAAAATAAGCCTTTATGTGCCTTATTCTACAAATGGGGGAATCCCTCATTTGTTGAGAGATTCTATAGAAAAGCTCAATCTCTGCTGCTGGCCAAACTGCTTCCGCTAGATGATGCTATTGCTGCTATAGTGGCTAGCTTAGCATCATATCCCTCTTTATCCATGAATATCTCCTCAGTTTAGCATACCTTTTAAAATTATGGGATATCAAAGAGGCATTACTAGCAGTGGTTGACTTCTATGAACTTAAACCTCTGCCAAACGCTCCAAAGTGAGAGTCAACACTGACCCCTCTAGCCTCTTCTATGGCTGTATCCCTATGGAATCCAGCTTCTGCAGCACTGCAGCGACAAATTACTACTCTCCCAAGTGAGGATACCCAGGAAGTATTGGAATTATCAGACAGCGCTCTCCTCTAGCTTCAGGTTTAAAATTTCAGCCAATGAAGTTAGCTATCAATTTTCTTGGTCCCTCTCTTACCAAGCGGTTTACTAAGTTGAGTAACGCGTCACACCCACCTAAGCCGCTGCATCCCTCCCCCTCAGCCTTAACTCGGGCTGCCTCAGTTCAAAACCTGCCATTATGAGTCAGCCCAAACTGATCAGTCCTAAAGCAAACGTTAAAGCCATAACACTTCCAACGCCTCCCCCAAAAGTTGGTACAGCTACAATGCTCCCTTCAAAAGGTAAAAGTAGGTGAGAGTGACAAAGCCCTACCATGTGAGGAAATTAAGCTGGCTTCTCCACCCCCTCTTAGTAACTCGTTGAGGTGCATTGACAATCCCTCTGATGACGAGTATGAGGGGGTGGTGAAGACGCAGGCTATTATGTTTTGGGAGCCCCAATGGAAGTGCAGGTTCCGGATATGTTGAGGCCTGAAAGAATTGATATCACCATAATACCACGATGAACCTATCTTCAATAGTTGTTGAAATTATCCAATGTGATTGACACCGCTACTGATGCGCACCAGCTTATTTGGACAGTGATATGATCCACCCAGCAGGTTCATACCCTCCAATATATCAAAAACAACTACTATGTGATGGCTCAACGCCTTGCTTCCACTCTCCGTTTGAATGAGGTACTTGCCCTCCCCCCTACTTTTGGTACCACCATAACTGAGGTAGAGGTTGTTATCAATAAAGTGCACGTCTAGCCATCCTTGATAGGTGCTCCAGTGAACGTGGTCTCTTCAAAGCTCATCAAGAAAATTAATTTAGCCTGATCTTCACTAATCCCAAGTGTTTGATACTGCAGGGCCTAACAATACTCGATTTATTGGAGCCTACTCTTCTCTACCCATACGTATTGGGAAGTTTCTACTGGCTGCCCCCACTGTAGCATTAAAAAAAATGCATATGATCTACTCATTGGCATGCAACTTATGATTGAGTATGAGGGAATCATAAATATGAAACAGGGGTTTCTATCTTCTAAATTACGAGGTTCCCCTAGCCTTTACAAATGATGAGCCTAAAAAGAAGGAATATACATGTGTAGTTGAGTATCTTTCTTCCGCCCTCACCCTTATTTATACCACATCAGGAAGAAACACCTAAAAGCAGCCTGACTCTGTGGATGGTTCAGAGGGCATTTTATTGTATGCGTCAGAAGAGGTAGTTGTAAAAAAAGGTGAACAAAAAGTGATAGACACCAAAATTACTATGAAAATCCCCTGAAACTGTCTTCTGCACTTAACAAGCTTTGATGTAATAAGCCCTTTGGAACCTCAGGTGTTGCCGGGTATCCTAGATCCTGCCTACCAGAGACCCATCAATATTAAAAAAATTATTCAAGGTGGGTCAACCTTGGGACAAATATACCACACCGAGAATGTTTTCTAGCCAGTACAGATTTTGAACTCAAAACCTGCACTAGGGGTGTAAGCAGTTTTACCCGCTCAGCTAACCACCCTTAGCGACCTATCAATCTTCTGCTGGGAAAACTCACCAACAAGGACATGGTTGTAAAGAAGCATCATGTGATTAAAAAGCCTTGTTGCTTCCAATTGAAGACATCCACCAAATATATTATATTGGGTCTATGCTAGATATGGGACTATCCATGGATCAAATGATATGCACGTTGCCCAACGTTCAGATTTCTGATGAGCTAACTCCCACTGAACCTAATAAAGTTCATTTCTTACTGGAGTCCTATAGTGACATTTTCTCCAAATCTGATACTGACTATAGACATATGAAGGGCCGATGCCACACCATTGATATTGATGATGCCAGGCCCATTCATTCCAAGTCTTATTGGAAATCAAAAGTTGAGGAGCTCCAGATGATGACGGAGCCTATTAAATTACTGGACGCTGAGCTACTAGTGCCTTCTCAAAGTCCTTGGTCATCTCCACTATTACTCATAAAAAAGAATAATGGTGGACATCAAGTAGTTATGGAGTACTGAAAGCTGAATAACCTCATCAATAAGGACAGCTGCCCAATCCTGAGAATTGATGACGCACTGGTCCAATTTTCTTTGTCCAAGTTCTTTTCCGCCATGGACCTGGCTAGCGGATACTGGCAATTGAACCTCTCTCTGCAAGACCAAGAAAAGTGTGCACTTATCTGCAGTGAAGGTCTTTTTCAACCTACTCTACTACCATAATGGTTGTGCAATGCGCCAGCATCTTTCCAGAGAGCCATGGACCATATCTTGCAGGGTATGAAGCATAGTTGCTTAATTGCATATTTAGACAATATTCCTATCTTCTCTTAAACTTTCAATGAGCACCTTTCTCATTTTAAAGAATGTGTTCCAAAGCTTATGGGCCTCTCATATTAAGCTGAAGCCCTCCAAATGTACGTACCTAAAAAGAAGTTAAACTTACTGGGCCACGCCTTCTCCTCAGATTGGATCCAGCCTCTCGAAGATAAGGTCAAGGCTATATTCAAGATGTCTGCTCTTAAACCCTCCGAGAAATTCAGATGACTTTGGGCATGATGGGGTACTACCATCAATTCACACCCAAATTCTCTCAGCTCATTGAGCCCTTGTACGATTTTTAATTAAAAACATCCCTCTCCATTGGAGAGCAGAACAACAAGCTGCTTTTGAAACGTTAAAAAAGCTGCTGCAGCAACGGCCTATTCTGTGACAACCTGATTATAGTAAACCTTTTATGCTGTTTACTGATGCTTCTGACTACGCGGTTGAAGCTATCTTGGCTCAGCTAGATGAGCATGGGGGTTGATCACCCCGTTTCATATTTCAGCAAGATGCTCTCTAAGGTAAACGCAAATATATCATCACTGAGAAGGAATACTGGCCGTTTTACTTGCTGTTATATATTACCACCCTTTCTTATATGAGACCTCATTTTAAAGTTTTCACTGATAATGCCTCTTTAAAAGGGTTAAAAAATATGAAGGATCCCACTGGGCGGCTGGCACGCTGGGCTTTGAAGCTCCAGCACTAGGATATGACCATTGTACACTAAGTGGGACAAGTCACATGAATGTCAATGGGTTAACTCAGCTGCCCATCCTTCACTTAGATAACATTGAAGCAGAGCGGCTCCATGATCTTCTAATGATCCCTGATGCTTGGGAGGATGAGGATGAACAAGGCCAGAAGATTCTAGCTCGCCATTTTAATAACACGAAGGTGGATAATGACCATCTATACAAGAAAGTAGGGGTGTCCTGGTTACCCTACCTCTGACTCTCAGAGCGAGTACCTTTTATTATGGACTCTCATTCCCTCTGTGGCACAGTGGGGTGCGAAAAACCTATGAATGGGTAAAAGAACGCTACTATTAGGAAGGAACTATGGAGACAATCCTTGATTTCTTGGATGCCTGTTTAACATGTAAGAAGCAGTCCAACTTTAAAACCAAGTATCAATATCAGCCTATTACCCTTCAACATCCTTTCCACACAATAAGTCTCAATGTGGTTGGCCCTCTCCCCCAAACTACAGGTGGAAATCGATTTATCTTGGTAAGAATTAATCACTTTACCAAATGGGTTGAGGCTGTAGATATTCCAGATCAGACGGCAAAAGCCACGGCCACTTTCCTTCACCAGTATATCTTTACCTGGCACGGTTGCCCCCAAGTGTTGCTTTGTGATAATGGTAAAAACTTCATCTCCCAAGTGGTGAAGGGTCTGGAAACTTCCATGGGCGCGCAACAGCTCTTTTTCGCCCCTACAACCACTAACTAATGGCACCGTGGAAAGAGTGAATGGGACCTTATTTTCTATATTATGAAAAAGGCACTTTGGATACCCTTCACTGGGATCAGTACTTACTAAGCGCCCTCATGGCCTACCACATCAGATACCACCAGACCCTTAAGATGTCTCCTTTCTGTGCGTTGTATGGACGGGAACCTGGGGGTGCCAAAATTATTGGTAAGACATTTTTACTGATAGGACTGAATCTGAACAGGCCATGAGAAAGTTGGCTCTGCACATCATTCAGCTACAATCCTAGGTGATGACCAACTTGGCCAAGATCATAACAAAAGAGGGTCAAGCCACTAATGAGCTACGGGTCACTCTTCCTTCCTTCTAATTATCTGGCTTGGTGCTTCATCATCACAATCGTATCACCCCTAGAAGGGAGAAACTTGGGTCCATTTGGGAAGGCTCTTTTGTAGTCACTTACCAGCGAGGAGAGTAGTACTCCATCAAATCCCTTGCTACTAGAATTACTATTAATCGAGTTCATGGCTGTTTCCTGCGGCCCTATTATCCCCCCAACATTATTGAGGGGGGTGATGCTGGTCATTTGACCTCTCAGCTACAAGATAAGAATGTTGTGGGTTTAAATCAGCTGCGAAGGGGAAATGTCAGACATTTATTAGTCTGCGATGATGTTATCAATTTCATTAATAATAATGAGGAATTTGGTCAAAAGACTCTGCCATGTTCTTGGTGGAACCCAACTAATTGGTGTAACACTAGTTCAAATACCTCGCAGGCAATTAAGTTAAAGTCTAATTGTCAGATTACTTCAACTTTGTGGTGGACTATGAAATGTCCATTGGTGGTATCTAACCTAGCCCCTATTAGTCCCATTCCGGCACACAGGGACCACCCCCTTTATAGGCGTAGCTGGGGTCCCCCGAGGTAAATTATTTTTTGAGAAAGGGGATTGGCTAAATATATTAAGTCATTACAGCACAGCTACTTGTTACCCCAAATTAATTCCACATTCATTGTTCCGCCTAAAGAAGCGAGTTTTATGAGCTTTAATAGGCTAACTCCTCATATTTCCTTTTTTGCAATAGTCTAAGCTATTACAAACTTATTATTGCATTTCCCTCAAACCTTGATACAGTTAAATATTGATGATTTGAGGTTGAGAGGGACGTTTTTTTCCTTATCCCGCGCTGGCTTAATAAAACTTTAAAAATCTTAGCTTCCTAAGTTTTTGAAGTTTAAAGTAATAAAGTTAAAATTGTGGTAACAGCCCCCATTGTTGGATTTTGGTAAAATAAGCACCAAGCGAGCATATTCTGCACCTAAAATTAACAAACCTTTTATTAACTTCTTCTAAGGGGGTGGAAGGCGAGTTGGTAAGGGCGTACAGCTACCAACCTGAAGGTTGCAGGTTTGATTCCCGCCCTTCGCACATCAATTGGGGTGCCAGCCAAAGGAAGCTATTGGCGGTTAGTAGGTCTAATAACACAAAAACCTTACCCATGACGTAACCAGAAAAATTTTAGTCCTGATATGGAGGTGGAAAATCTTTCTTTGATGGAGTTGACCCTGTTCAGGTTTCATGTCATTTCTTTCTTTCTTTCTTTCAGTAATGCCTGTCCTCTGGTCAGCTTGCCTCGGTTAAATAAAATTACATTAACTTTTTCTGGAAAGAATGAGGTCCTGATCCCTTCAGGACCCTCACTAGAGCGTAGTTCTTGTTTGAGGTTGGAGGTTTGATTACTGGTAGGCTTTTAGCTTGGGCGTTGTTAGTGCCGGTGCTTTGAGTGAGATTAGTGAATTCTGTAATTAACTCTGAGTTTTTCTGTGCCTGTCATAGCACCCGGTGCAGGCAACTTTTTAGGATGAAAACGAGGTACTGCCCCCCGCCACACTTGGGCTTTGCGAATCTAAGCACCACCAAAATGGGCCAGACTGCAGGTGGGATGGCTCACATCACCCTGTAATTAACTCTTGACAATTGATTCAACCAGGTGAGAGCTCAGCTGCTCTCATTCTCTGGGTAACTTTTTGATGATACAAAGTATTTTAAGCTGCATTCTATTCACCGCAACTGAAATATCCCATTACTTATAAACTCATGGGTACCCTTGACCATAATGAGCTATGCTATTACAAAAGATTAGCTTCTGATTGAGGATAGAGAGGAAGCAAGGAAGGATTATGTATCTCCAGTGTATTGTGGATTCAACTAAAAGGATCCTTATTTAATACTTTGCTATCAGGAAATGTCCCAGCTCATTTACAAGAAAACTCTTGACATGGGACCTAGAGTTGAAAATTAATATAGTCCGCCTTTACTAAGTCACTTGCCTGGTAGTCATGGGCTGTGTAACGCTTCTTATCAGCAAACCTATTGGCTTCTGTTGGGATTCAACTATGATGACCAAAGTTACTCAAGATTGAGATTCAATATCTCAGTTTAATGAGATTGTAAAATTTACGTTGGAGATATCCAATTCTAGGATAGACTGATGATTAACCATTCAGAGTTATCAACCTTCGCTGAAGGATGATGCTAAGCTATCTGATGAGGCAGAAAATCATATAAGTAAATCGGTCTCATCAAATAAGAAACTTACCAGATATAGCCATCACAAGTATGGTACTAATAATCAGCAATATCAGTTATCTAGTAGGAAAGATCTTCCTTAGGTGCATCTCGAAAATCCTCATGCATAACTGCTAAATCTACCCCTATGAATATCCCTCATTTCCAACTAATAAATTACCATGATTTTTGTCTCGTGTAGCCTAATTTTGTTCTCTTTTCATACAGGATTCTGTATTTCCAATTGGAATCAACTATAGCAACAGAACAACTAACTTAGTTGAAATTTTGTCAATCGTCACTAGAGTCATGGAAATAATAATTTCATAGACTTCAAAGCAACTGCTTTTTATAATTTCTCACGAAATTCCAATACTGGTGCTCCCTGCCAGGTCTGCTTCCAAGGCTACTTGGTGAAAACATATTTTCACAACCATGAATATGTCTAGCGAAGAAAGCCCCTCTTCTGAGGCATCATTGAGTATCACTCAATGGGTACACTATAACAGACAAGATATACCTTCTGCTAATATAAATAATCTGCAATTTCATGCTTCTATGGACTTGGCAATTGAGGGCCCTGACCAAAATAATTATCAAATTCATGCCCTGAATGTAGAAGAAATGGTCAAAGTCTTAATAAGGGGGGCTATTCAGCCTGATGCTTGTCCTAATTGTGACTGAGCATCTAAAGTTGCTGAAAATATGATAAACTTATACAATTGAGTGGTGTTACAGCCTACCAAAGTTGGTTTGGCTAGAACTGAGCAGTATCTCTCGAATTATGTACATCCCGCTATTCACCATGTACTCCAGATTTTGCGGTTGCATCATCTCGAGATCCAGCGCCAGTTGACCCTGTCACAACAATTTCACTCTCAGTTATCTTTGTTTTATGAGACAACTTCTAACTTTGGACGTATTAATTGGGAAGCCATTCTCGACAATAGAAGAGAATTCAACAATATATATAACCAGTTAGTGAGAATTGATAATAGAGTTGTGGGATACATTGGCCAAGAAGTATCTCACCAAGTTAACGATGCTACTAACCCTATTCACCACCATATCACCTCCCTTGAGGATGAGATTACAAAAAAAATAACAATTGTGGGTCAAACATAAGGAGTGCTTTGGTGAGCTTGACAGGTTAGTTCAACATCTTGTCCAAATGGTGAGCAATACAGAGAAGGTGGACACAGCCCTGTTGGTCCTTCTGGACCACTGGGACCACCTAGTTCCTCATCGGTAACCCAAGGACCTCCTGGTGAATATGGTCCTCCTGGTCCGGTGGGTCAACAAGGTTCACCAGGGCCAGCAGGTCAAGATGGGTCACAAGGACCCCGGGACCTCCTGGTTCCCCTGACTCCTCACTTCCAAAGCCTTATTCTGAACCTTCAATGCTACTAGTATCAAGAGTACAAGTGTTAAAAACACAAATCTGAGCCATAACTCAAGGGTGTTTCTTATCATTTAAGGCCTCCTGACTGACCCCAATTACTCATTAACCAACTTATTGGATGGCGTGGATAATGATCATCATCTTTTCAATGCTAACCAAAATATGCAAGAAACCGAGTTTGCAAGGCTAAACGCTTCCATTGAATGGTTATCTGCTAGATGCAGACTACTTGAGAACAATCAGACTGAGATGATCACTGAAATTTCTAACTTGAATCAACAACCTGAAAATGACATCTTACTAAATAGGTTCATAAATTACAGGAGTACCTCAATCATCTAAGGCAACAAGTTGACCGAATTCCCACTCAAGCTCATATCCCAGAATCAGAGCCCTCCAAAGCTGATCCGGTCTTAGTATTTGATGTACATGTTTTGAGTATTGATCCCACTACTTTCAAACCTACCTTTAAGGATAAGTTTGAGCCTGGTGAAGGTAGCATATATTCGTATCTCTTTTTCTATGAACATGCAATGGACGGGGCAACTGATCAACAAAAATTCTGGCATATTACCTCTTGCCTAAGCCAGTTCGTACAAGAATACATGATTAATCACCTGAAGTTTGCAATACATGGGCTTAAGTGAAGATTGCCCTTATTAAGGAATTTGGGAGTGATCAAATCCTTTCTAACCAAAAGCAAGCCTTAATGAGTATAAAAATCAAACGAGGAGAGCCTATCCATGATTTTGTTAAAATTCTACCATGAGGCCCAGACTCTTGTCACTTGTGACCAGATTACAGTAGCTTATGCAATATAAGCTGAAATGCTTGCGTTCAATTCTTGCACTCAGTTACTACTACACTTGAAATCATTTAAAATAAATTTCAGATCCATTATCGACATCAAAGAAGCGCTCATGGAGATTCTTAATGGTGTGGTACACCTAACCTCCGCCAATACCCTTGTTCTTATATCCATGCAATGCCACTTAAGACCAAGTCTAAACTGAAGAAGGAACCGTTCTCTTATTGTAGTCTTGTGGTTCATGTGGTATCTCATTGTTGGAAAAAGCAAGTGGAGGAGTTGAAAAAAGAGGAGTCAACATAAGGCATGAAGCTCCCTGTGTTGACCTACCTCCTGTGCCTCCATCGAAATCTTTTAACTCTTCTACAGATTAATATGTGATATCCGCTCCTTGTGAGCTTGATGTCCATGATTAATTAGCCAACAAAGATACCATTTCTGCTTACGCTTCTGTTTATTCTTCTAATTTAATTCAATCAAAAAATCCCTCAGTGTTTTCAATCTCAAACTTTGGCACTGATGTGACCTGAGTGGAAGTCATCATGCATAAGGTGAAAGTTTTGACTATTATTGTTATTGGATCGCCCATCGATGTAATTTCATCCAGACTTATATAAAAATCAAATTGGCGTCAAACTTAAACCATTACCAAGACTATGGAACTACTGGTCCTTCCTACACTAAGTCTATAGGAGTTTACTCCTCTCTTCCAGTGCACTTTGGAAAGTTGGTTGTGTCAGCCCCTGCAGTAGTGTTGGATAACATCTGCTATGACTTGCTCTTGGGAACCAAGTTTTTCATTGATTTTGATGCAACAATCAGCCTTAAGGACAATTTACCTTTCTTTATTTGGGTAGCGGATACCTTTAATTCTACAAGATGTTCCCAATAGCAAAGGCAAACTCAAATGACGTGTTTGCTTGTTGAAATACCCCTATTCTATCTCTCGACTAGAATACCAAATCTTGGGACCAAGAATTATACTTCCACCTCCGTCAGCTTGTGCCTCTAAGGGCATGCCTTTATACTCTAACTCTCCGATTACCATTCCCCAAAAGCTCAAGTCATCATTGATATAGAAGTACAAGTATTTGTACCCACTGATCATGTATTAGAGATCTTCATTAATCAAAATCCATCTCATTTGGAGGCTTTACCCTGCACTGGTATCCTTGATCCTGCCTACAATGGGACTGTTTTAATTATAATTGCTAACCTCACTTCTCGACCTATGCAATTGGATTGCAATAACCCCATTGCTTATGTGCGGCCTACTCCTGTGAGTGAAATCTTATCCGTGTCAGAATGTGGCTATTTAAGTGAATTTTGGCTAGAAGATCCCTCTATCATTGCTAGAATTGACGTCAAATTTGGGGATTCTCTCACTCCAGAACAACAGCATGAAGCTGAGGCTCTGATTGAAGGATATGCGGATATATTTTCCAAAGGTTCTGGAGATTTTTGAATAATGTAAGATGTGCAGCATCAGGTGAAAACTGGTGATACTCCCCCTAGTCAAGCTCAACTATATTGCAAATCTAAAGTTGAGGAAGCTCAGGTCTCAGTGGAATAGAAAAAACTCCTTAATGCAGGGCTGTTAACGTCTTCTAAGTGTCCATGTGCTTCTCTTTTAATACTCATTCGAAAAACTACATGGGGAAATAGAGTGGTAAGGACTATTATTGGCTCAATGCTGTTACTCAAAATGATTCTAATCCTCTATCTCGCATTGATGATTAATTGAGATTATTGTCTGGGTCACAATACTTCTTGTCTATAAACCTTGTGATTGGTTATTGGCAAATTGACCTGGCTCTGGAAGATCAAAAAAAATGTGCTTTAATCTCTAGTGAGGGTTTATTTGAGCCCACTAATATGCCACAGGGGCTTTGTAATCCCCCTGCTACTTTTCAACGAGCCATGTATGGCTTGTTTTGGGATTTAAAACTTTCTTGTGCTTTGGTATAATTAGACGATGTTACTATGTTTTCTCGCACTTTTAATGAGCATTTGGCTCATTTAAAGGAAGTTTTTGGTCAGATGCGTCGCACTTTGCTTAAGCTAAAACCATCCAAGTGTGCCTTTTTAAGACTGAGTTGGAATTCTTAGGTCATACAGTTCTTTTCGAAGGGGTTTTACCCTTATCTAATAAAATACAAGCTATTTTGGACATGCCTGTTTTTAAAAGCTTGCAAGATATTCAAGTGTTTTTAGGAATGGTTAGTTATTAATGACAAATCATCCCTCATTTTGCGGAGATTAAGGAGCCTTTAGTTTACCCTTTGCGCAAGGAAGCCCCTTTTGTATGGGAATAATTGCAGCAGCAAGCTTTCGATCTGTTGTGCCAAGCCTTAATGAGTGCAACAATCTTACCCCATCCTGACTTTTCCAAACCTTTTAGACTATTTACCAATGCCAGTGATATTGCTATTGGAGCCATTCTAGCTCCACATGATACCAACCTGGTTGATCACCCCATCGCGTACTATAGTAAAACCCTTTCTAAGGCAGAATTCAATTGTAGCATTACTGAGAGAGAGCGCCTTGCATTTTTGTCCGCCATTAAGTATTTCCGCCCTTATCTCTATGGCAATCATTTCACTATAGTCACGGATCACGCTTCCCTGAAGTGGTTTCAACAAATAAAGGATCCCGATGGGTGCTTAGCTAGATGGGCTTTAAAGCTTAAGAATTATGACTTTACTATTCAACATTGGCTGAGCTATCCATCAAAACGCTGATGGACTTTCTCAATTGCCTATCCTAACATTATTTTCTGCTGAGGAGGATCGCATCTATGACTTAATTGGTAGACCTGTGCTCTGGTAAAGGGAATCTAAGGATGTTATATCGAAGTTACAATTCTTAACTTAAGATACTCAAATTAAAGAAGGTTCATTACAAAAAGTTGGGAAATAGGTAGTTACCCTTTATTCAGCTCTCTGCAAGGACTGATACTATTATGGAGGCCCACCAAACTGTAGGGCATGACGCTGTCGCTAAGACCCTACAGTGGTTAAAAACTCATTGCTACTGGGATAATATGCTGGAATCTGCACACAATGGGTGGAGTCTTGTCTTATGTGCCAACAACGTGGTGGAAATCCAATGTTCTAACACAAAATTGTGGGCCCTTCCGAACCTTTCTCTACTATGAGTATCAATTTGATGGGTCCTCTCCCTTCTGCCACTTATGAACATCGATATATTCTGTTAGCTATTGACCATTTTACTAAATGGATTGAAGCTGTCTCAGTTTTCACGGTCATCACTAAGGCTACGGCGTCCTTTCTTTTTAAGCAAGTTTTCACTAGGCATGGTAGCCCAAAAGACCTGCTATCAGATAATGGGACCAACTCCATTTCTAAGGTGGTATCCAAGCTTACTAAATTAATGGGTACCTATCAGTCAAACATGTCCCCATATAAACCTTCTACTAATAGTGCAGTCAAACAAACAAATGGTACTCTTGTAGCCATTCTGGAAAGTTGGCTTCCAAAGACCCTAGTAGATGGAATCTCTATTTGCCTAGTGCGATGTTAGCCTATAATGTTAGCTACCATCTTATAGCTGGAATGTCTCCTTTTAAAGCTTCATATGGTTGGGGTCCTATCCTCACCTCAAGTGTACAACCTATACTTGAGGAAGCTACCCCGCAAACTACTGATTTAGTTATGAGGAGACTAGCTGATGTCATCATTTGAGTACAATTTTTAGCTTCAAGTTTCCTTGCTGCTACCACCTTAAAGGAGAGGAACAAGAACCAATGCTAGTAGATCTACGCTACCAGAATATCAACTTGGGGATCTTGTACTCTTCTATCACCATAGGCCAGGAGGAAGGATTCACAAACTTGAAACCTTATGGACTGGTCCATAACATATTATTTATCATTGTGGTATTGAATACTCCATTGCAACTGTTGTAATTTTACTGTTATCAATAGAGTGCATAGTAGATTTCTTTGTAAGTATGTGCCCCCTAGGCAAGATCTTGAGGGGGCATTGTTAGGGGATTCAACTAAAATGACTGAAGTTACTCAAGATTGAGATTTAATAATTCAGTCTAATGAGATTGTAAAATTTAAGTTGGAGATATGCAATTCTAGGATAGACCAATGATCAACCATTCAGGGTTATCAACCTTCGCTGAAGGATGATTCTAAGCTATCTGATGAGGCAGAAAATTATATAAGAAAATCAGTCTCATCAAAAAAGAATCTTATCAAATCTGGCCATCACAAGTATGGTATTAATAATCAGTAATATTGGTCATCTAATAGGAAAGGTCTTTCCTCAGGTGCATCTCAAAAAGCCTCATGCATAACTACTAAATCTACCCCTATAAATATCCCTCATTTCTAACTAATAAAGTACCGCGATTTTGTCTCACATAACCTAATCTGGTCTCTTTTCATACAGGATTCTGTATTTTCGATTGGAATTAACTATAGCAATGGAACTAATAACTTCGTTGCAATTGTATCAATCTTTGCTAAAGCCACGGAAATAATAATCTCGTAGCCTTTGTAGCATCTGCTTATTGTAATTTCTCACAAAATTCTAATAGCTTCATTAGTTGATTTTGTCAAAAAGATTTGGACCTATTAATAAGTTTTTTGCATATGTGCAGTAAAGTTGCCTACTGTTAAAATGTTGCTGTATATCTGGGGCACATGATGAAGATAGTATTAACCCCAAATTGACATAAATTAGTGACACCCCCAGTTGACAAGTGAGTGGATTCATTATTTGAAACCTATTCCTAGAAAGATCAGCTGCTGATATATCTTGAGATGGGTGGTGTAGAAGCGGAGGTACTGCTTCCTTGACTAGTTTGTTCATATAATCTGAACGTCATATTGAGGACGATGTCAATGATCTACTTTGGTTGATGATTAGCATGTTGCACAAAGCCTTCCAAAACCTTGAGGTAAATTGAGGTTTTCTGTCAATGCTAACTTCCTTCGGCACTCTAGATGGTGAGAAGATGTGGGATACAAATGGATGCGCCATATCTTCAGCTATAGGCATCTTCAGACAAGAATGAATATGGAATATCTTTCAAAACAATCTACACTACCAAAATCAATTTATGGACCCAAGATGTTGGTAAAATAATTCTATAAGTCACTGAGAGTTAATTCCATGGCCCTTTTGCCTGTTTAAGAGGTTAGAGAATAATGTTTTCACTATCCTGTAAAATTTAATGTGGGAGTGAGTCGAGAAGACCTCTAACAAAGTAGGACATCCTTCAAGAAACCATTCCAGTTATAGCCACAATAAATCAAATTGACACAAATCTTTACTTTTATGTGCCCCATGATAGTGTCATGGTTAGATGACATGATCTTGGGCACCAGACCCTAAGGATAAGGATGGGCGGCAGGAGGCCCAGAAGGCGAAGCTTCAGGCCTTTCCTGACCTCAAGCACACAGTAGATCAACGCTGGGTACAAGACAAATATGTCCAGGTTGAACTAGTGAGGTGCCTAACGCCCAGCCCCTTGCGTCAACCCAGGCATCAAAACGGATGGTTTGTTCAATTAACGTGGATGGTTTGATTCAGTTAGTTGAGGAATGAGGTTTCAAAACCTGATCCATTTATAAAAATCATGTGTTTGTGTCAGATCCAACTTTAATTAATTACTCAAGTGAAATCAGTTTTGGTTTTTCTACCAATTCAGATGGTAGTGTTTGCCTATTGGTGAATTAGTGCTTGAGACCACCTTGACAGACCCCAAATTACCCCAACATTATTTTAAATTTGTTTTTATGACCAACGATCCTTGTAGGTCAACTTCTCACAATAGCTTTTCCCGTTTTCCCATTATTTATTTATGTTATCCAGAACGATCCTGTGCCTAGACCTCTTTGAGGAGGTCGCATGGTATGTTAACCATTCCATTCTGTATATAATTAAACACTCCCCTCATGCCCCGTTGGGTAGCCCAGGTTCCCTCCAACCTGGAATGCTTACCTCTTCTTCCTAGGTTAACCGTGTCACTTTTGGTTGGTTATTTCTTAATATGATTCACTTCTTTAGTTAAGTTATTATTGCTCCAGAACCCTCAGCTGGGCTCTAGTACCTTTTGTAATAACATCTAGTTCCCTGGCGTTGGCCCTGTGCACCAAACACTACCACGCTTGGAACAGGAGAGTTATAGACACTCTTCTTACAGGTTTATGGGTCATGATGTTCCCTTATGACACGAGAACGTTGGGTAAAGGAACCTATACTCAACAATGGAAGAAAATTTCCCTATTCAGTGAGAATACCATCCATAATGGGTTTTGCCTGCGTCATGAGTGGAAAGAAGTTTGTGACCTCCAAGGTCTGAAGACTGTTATGCCAAAATTGCATCAATAAGGATTCCAAAAACTTCAGTTAATTCTAGAAATGTTTTGCATTAACCATCCTAACCAGAATGCTCAGATGAGGTGACAGTGACAGTCAGTAATGTTAAAAAGGGTTTGATTCTGGGATGTGGTGTGGAAGGAACTACTGCAGCAAGGGCTGAAGGTGGTAGTGTCAAAATATGGTCTATTGGAATTATTGTGACTAACTCAGAGACATCATTAACGTTAGGACCCATATAAATTTTTCAGCTAAGTATAATTGGAAGGATTTGGGTGAAATTCTAATAGCTTGTATGTAAAATCAAGTTATGGAGATGCTGGTTGTCTTGGTCAGCCTGTATGCTAAATTCTGTGGATTATGATAAAAATTATGTCATCTTTGGTCCATATGCACAGCTATAATATGTGGCCCTCTGCAAGAGGTAATGGCAGTGAATCAAAGACCTATCAATATCAGCTATTTTCTTTCATAGATATCCAAAGCTTGCTCATTTACGCTTAATTTTTTTAAGAAATATGGAACTGGGTGGTCTTTTCCATCATAATCCTGTAAAAATTATAGATCATCGCTATATCAGAGGCATGTCACGCCACAATGAAAGGTTTGTTGTTAGCGTGGCATAAGACAGAGCAGCGATAGAAATATTCTTAATAACATAAAATGCTTATTGACACTCTTGCTTACATACAAATGAGGCAGTCTTGCTTGTCAGTGGATGTGAGGGTGATGCAAGACTTAACAAAAAATTCTCTTTCAAAATGTGAAAGATCCCAGGAATCTGCGAAGCTGTTTATGGATGGTAAGAGTCAGCCAAGTTTTATAGCGTTTTATTTTAAGATATCTAGCATGTTATATTTTAGCCTGAGTTTCATCATGAAATGAACTTTAATTTTTAGAAACTCTAATTTGGAAAACTTTCCAAATAAAAATGAACTTTAAAGCGCTGCAGCCGCCACCACCAGACATTATCGTGTTGCTCTTCAGTAGGAAATTTTTGATTAGGATATCATTAACTTAGGCTTCTGAACATGTAGATCAGATCTTCTAAAGGTATAAATGAGGCACCTGAAATTTTCAGGCACATTTAATTGTCCAAAGGGAATTACTTTAAAAAGATTAATTTTATATCTGTTATGGATTGCTGTCAGAAATTTCAATCCAGACTTAACTGGCATATATTGAATGCTTTTAACAAGTTAAGTTTTGAGAAAGTCCTTGGATTTTAAAATTGTTTGTAAATAGCAGAAAAAAAGAAAAAGAAAGGATATGGGACTGTAACGATGGTCAAGTGTCCATAATCCTCACAAAGTTATAAAAAGCCATAAAATTCTTAATGAATACAATGGGATAAAATAGGGGTGGTTGGTAAATCATTTACCATAACACCATCATATTATTCATTGACACCATTTGAGCCAGATCCTCTAGCCATGTAGGGATATGATGAACAGCTTTTTTAATTGGTCATTAGTCAGCTGAAGCTCAGGTCAAATTCTGAGTGGCTTGAGGACAATTAGTTCCTTTCACATCAAAAACAGACTGAAGGGTTCAAAGATCTATGGCATAGTAGGCAGGACAGGAATGGCATAAGGATGAGTAAACCATTGTTGTCGCCATGGCATTATGTGCTTCAATGTTGAAAGAAGAAGGGTTTTCATAGTTAATGATTAGAGGTAAAGGAATTGTTTTACTTTTCAAATTCATGTTTGCCAATTGATGGCGTCATCAACATAATCTCAAAATAGATGGTACAATAACTATGGAAAACTGCAAAGTTATTCACATGAAATCGTTATAGTTCAACAAATGAAACGGCTTGCGCAGGATTGGCGTGATCCTGGGAACATGTGAAGCACCTAGTACAGGCGCCCATTGTGACGTCTAAATCCAAAGCCTGCATGACTTACAGAACAATATATGTACCTATGTCTTAGGTGTCCATAATGGCATTTATAGATTCCCTACATTATCCTACTATTATATGAACAACAATTAAGAAATAAGAGCAGCGTATTTTGGCATGGTCTTTTGAAAAATTCTTAGTATTGAATGCTTGGAAACAGGATTATCCGGATTTTTTCCTGTTTCTTTCCTTGAAATTAAAGGCATTGCTGCTACCTGAGCGTATGACAAAGGGGCTAATTGTAGATCATAGTAGTCATATAGAGGGAAGTTTTCTGACATATCCTCATAAGCTTATCAAAGCTTCGCTGTTACTTTACCTCTTTCAATTAATGATATCTGGTATGATGAAAATTCTGGGTGTTTGGAGTTTACATTATTTACTAAATTTCTATAGGCTCATTTATGATAATGCCATTAAAAGTCATAAACTCAAGGCTTAGAGGATCATTTTTAAACAAAATAATCCTTTTTATCTTGGAATTAAACATGGAAGGCAGGTGAGGTATAATATGTGCTCATCTATGGAGCTCCAAGTTTTATAAATCAATCTTGCATAGTCAACTTTCTGTAGGGATGATGATGACCTGGCTAGCAAAACCTTTTAAGATTAATCAAATCAGGATGTCAGTTGATGAACAAGAGGAACTGCTAACCACAGGAGCAAGTAAACCGTGTGAACTAGGCTGGGTGTTTTGGCTATACACTATTTGAACAAAATTGATATACATAGTATTAAATATGTGGTCCATGACTAAGGCGTGATAGGTGCTCTTAAGCCAAATAAACATTTCTCTGCGAGTACCTGTCCACAGAAAAATGAGATATTATAAATTTTCCCAGAGTTACAAGGATGAGTTATTTTGTTAAAAATTTACCATGCCAAGAAATATTGAGCTTCAAAGTAAGATGATTCAGCACCTAATGTAGGATCCACAAACAGCCTTACATCTCTGCATCTGTATTATAAGAATAGTCAGGAATGGGAAAGCAAAGTCTGCGTTCAGTGTGATATGATAAATGGGTGCTGGGGTTTTGGGTGAATCACCGCTTTAGCCTTTTCTGCAGACCATACAGCTAACCTTTTGGCCACCAACCTTACCAAAGCTTTTTTATGTGGGAAGCTCCTCCATAGGACTAATAGTACAATACCAAGGGAATCTAGTAGTATGTCTAAAATAAAAGGGAATTTTGAGGAAAAGTTCTTTATTGTAGCAATGTAAACTAATAACCCAACACCCTACCATTAACATGGTGTTAGGTTTATAGATAGATAAGTGGGGTATAGGGCCTAGGTTGAGTAATGATAGTAGGCATTATAACACTTTCTCAAATATCATTAATACTAATTTAAACGCTTGTTCTAAATCTATTATCTTCAGATTCAATGTTTCAATTTACTTCGTATATTTCTATTAATGGCTGAGGTTCCTGTGTTGTTCTCAAATCTTTTTGGCAAGGTTCAGTTAAATTTTGGTTTATAACATTTCCAAAATTTAATGATAGTATCAAATCTGGCTTCTGACTTTTGGAATTCAGTATTTTTTATATTCTCGCTGTTGATTTTTACACCTGAATTTCAACAATAACTTGGTGGGGGGAATTATATCATATGCAAGAATAAGTGGAATTTAGGGGATTTTAAGGAACTTATATTAAAATATGAGAGTTTTTAATGATACTTAAATACTGGATTTTATACTTTTTTATTAAGTTTATCTCAGTGGTCAAAGAGTGAATCCTCTCAATATTCAATGCTTAGTATTTAAATTGTATTGCAGCTTTAAATGAGTGAGGCACGAAATTTGGATAAGGCCAGGAATAGCCAAATTAAAGAATACTGGGGTTTCACCTATTGGAGCTCTTAATACTCATTTTACTTTGACAGAGCGGCCAATTGTGGGTCTATGGCAGGTGAGACAAATCTTTGAAACAAGGATGAAATATATCTGACCAAATCAGGCGGAAAATTATTTGCACCTTGTGGGACCCCCTCAAAGCCTATAAAGGGGGTGGTCTCCCCCTAGTTGTTTAAGGTAAACTGTAAGTGGTCCAAGGAGGAACCTTGGACTACTACCTGATTCCTCGACATGCTGGGTGTCAGGATTCCTACCCAAATGGTAGATTCTATGTGTCAGCTATCTGGAATTGATCACAATCTGAACATATAACTCAAACTCTTGTCAGTGATTATCCCCAACGAAATTTGATAACTCTCAAAGTCAGGTATCAATCCTGATTTACATGGTCAAATAATTTTCCTTGGAGCTACCTAACCTCAGGATTCAAACACAATCCATGCGATGAGTGCAGCATATTAAACCAATATAATTGGACTGTCACTGAATCCCTGATTCGTTTATGTTTATAGATTTAAGCTTGGACCGTTTGGAGTTTCCACAAGAAACCTCCTCAAATTCCCTTATATTGCATCTTTTATGATAATAAACTTTACTTTTACCCTCCTTTTTGCAATTTTAGGAAAAAATTATAATTTACTGGATTTTCATTGCCAGTACTAGTAGCTGGTATAAAGACTTCTTTGACCAATAAGAAGAAAACGTTATCTATCCATTATCCTCAGTCTTTGGGTCGCCTGGCCTTAAACAATTAAGAAATCCATAGAATCGCAACCATGATCCCGACAGTTGGTGCAATCCAACTACCTAAAATTTTTCTATTTTGCCAAGGAGCACAATGAAAGTATACCTTGCTTTGAGGGGCTTTACTGAGAATTGGCTAGGGTCTTTTGGCTAATATTAATGTTATTTACATGTAAAACGCTCTTATCACTGTATCAGACTTGTAATTGTTTTAATTGTCCCCTTCATGAGTGTTAGGGTGGAATAAAGGTGAAAGAGCCGGACATGGACCCATTTAAAAGCGACCACAGAAGCAAGGGATTTGATAGAGCAGTAATTCCCTTGCTTATACGTGACTAAAAAGGGTCCTTCCCATATAGACCCAAGCTTCTCACTTCTAGGAGTGGCAATTGTGGTAACACAACACCAAATCTTATAATTGGATGAAAAAGATATGGGTCCAGAGCTTATTATCTGCTTGTCCTTCTTTAGTGAGAGTCTTGGCCAAGTTAGTCATAGCCTCTGCTTTTAGTTGGAGGATGTTCTGGGCCAACTTATTCATGGCTTGCTCATAGTTTGTTATGTCAGTGAAGATATCTTCAAACAGTAGAGCTAGTACCCCAGGCTCTTTTCCATACAGCATATGGAAAGGGGACATTTTAAGAATGATGTTATGGTAACTAATCTGGTAGGCCATGATGGCACTGAGTAAGTAGATATCCCAGTGGAGAGGGTCTGAATTAGCTAGTTTATGAATTATAGAGACCAGGGTTCCGTTAACTTTTTAAGGCCCATTTGTGGATGGGTACAGGGGCTTAGAAGTGTTGTTGATCTTCCATGTAGGTGTTAAGGAGCTTTAACACTTTAGAGGTAAAATTTTTCCTATTGTCACATAGGAAGACCTGGGAGCACCCATTCCTGGTAAAAATATACTGATTTAAGAAGGCGGCTATGACTTTAGAGGTCTGAGAGGGAAGAGCAACAGCTTCAACCCATTTGGCAAAATGATCAATTCCAAACAGAATATAACAGTTGCCACTAGTAGTCTGAGGTATAGGACCTACCACGTCCAGGCTTATAGTGTGGAAGGGTTGTTGAGACGTAGTTGTTTGATACTGATACCACGTCTTTTAGCTGGATTGCTTCTTACTGGTCAGACAGGCATCAAGGAATTCAGCTATGGTCTCCATGATGCCTTCCCAGTATTATCGCTCTTTTACCCACTTATTTTTTTGCAGACTTCGCCATGACCCTGATAGTGTGAAACTCTAGGATCATAGGTAATCTCTTTGATGGCCGGAGATAGGACAACTATTTTACCCCAACTTTCTTATATAAATTACCGCTCTCCACCTTGGTGTTGCGGTAATGCTAAGCTAGTATCTTTTATACTTGTTCATCTTCATCCTCATAAGTCAGGAGTCATTAGGAGGTCATGTAAACTCTCAGCTTCACTATTTTTTAAGTAAAGAACAGGCAGTCGCATCAACCAATCAACGTTTATATGAAGAGTACCCGCATAATGCTCAACAGTCATATTTTAATGCTGGAGCTTCAGAGCCCAGAGAGCCAGATTAAAAGTGGGGCCCATCAAATCTGCAACCAATTTATGGAGGCGTGGTCAATGATCACTTTGAAGGGAAGTCACATATAAGAAGGGGCGATCATATTTTAAAGCAAGCAAGACAATAAAGCATTCACTCTCTGTGATGCTGTAGTTATGTTCAGCATTTAAGAGCATCTTTCTGAAGTATGATACAGGATTATTGACTTCATGCTCATCCATTTGAGCTAAGATAGCTCCAACAGCATAATCGGAGGCATCCATGAACAACATGAAAGGTTTGCCATAGTTAGGATGGCGGAGGATAGGCTTTTTGCAATAGCTCCTTCAGAGTCTAAAACGCGGCTTTTTCTTCAGCAACCCAAAAAGGAGAGTTTTTAGCCAAGTGGCAGACGAGGGATCGCTGAGCTGGGCAAACTTTGGAATGAATTGATGGTAATACCCCATCATGCCCAAAAATACCAGGATATATCAAAGGGTTTTGGGCGCAGGCATTTTGGATATCGCTTCAACCTTATCTTGGAGAGGTTGAATCCCATCTTGAGAGATAGATTGTCCTAGGAAATTCAATTTCTTCTGGAAAAAGTCACTTGGAGGAATTTAGTTTGATGTTAGATGCCTGCAAGCGATGAAACACTACCTTTAGATGCGTGAGGTGTTCTTTGGAGGTCTTGGAGAAGACTGTGATGTCATCGAGATAGACAATCACACAGCTTAGCTTAGAATCCTGGAGGATGTGATCCATCGCCCGCTGAAAAGTAGCAGGCGCATTACACAACCCCTGAGGTAGCTGAGTGGGTTGGAACAAACCCTCACTATAGATAAGGATGCAATTCTCCTGATCCTGTGGAGAAAGGCCCATCTGCTAATACCTCTAGACAAGTTCATGACGGTTAAGAAATTAGCCCAAAGAATTGGGCCAGAGCGTCATCAATGCGAGGGATAGAGTAACTGTCCTTTTTTATGAGGTTGTTCAGTTTCTGATAGCCATCACTACCTGATGATCTCCGTTTTTTTCTTTATCAATAGGTTTGGGGATGACCAAAATCTTTGTGAAGGCACTAGCAATCCAGCGTCCAGAAGCTGTTTGAGCTCCATCCGCATCTGTAGCTACTTATCTTTTGATTTCTGGTAGGGTTTGGAGCGGATGAGTCAAGCCTCCCCAACATCAATAGTTTGAGTCCAACCCTTCATGTGCGCATAGTCAGTGTTGGATCTGGAGAAAATGTCGCTAAAGGCCTCTAACAGGGTGTAGACTTTATCAAGCTCAACTGGGGTTAGTTCATTGGAGATATTAATGGTTGGTAGAGTATATAATGACTATTCAGAGAATAAGCCCATATCTGTCATAGACCCAATACAGTGACCTTGTTTATTTCCTCAAGGGGAATCAGCAGGCCTCTTCCAATATCCTGATGCTAATTAAAACCATGTACTTTTGGTTAAATTCCCCAGAAGTAAGTTGATAGGTCGTTGATAAGATGGGTCTAGTACTCCTGGCAATACTCTGAGCTCCAAAGGACAAACTAAATTAATGCTGATTAGGTGCATTAGGCAGTTATTTGAAATTCGAAAAGTAATCTTAGTGTCAATTACTCTTTGTTCAACCTCCAAAATTAAACCCTCTTCAGAAGCATATAAAGGGATTCCCTCTAGAGCGTCCACTGATTTAGGTGACATCCTTGTATATCTTCCGGTTGTGGTGTAGTGCAGGGATAAGGCAGAGGAGTTGTACTCCACTGCGCTGGCGTATTCCTTTTTGTTAAGCTCATTGTTGGTCAGAATCAGATGGAACTAGTCTAAGCAGGGAGAGATAGCCCTTCTTCAAGTTATTAATCACTTTGTACTCAAGCATAAACTTATACCAATGTTTAGATCATAAGTATTCTTAGTAAGGCCACCACGGGGGCCAACATTATGAGCTTCCCAAATCTGATGGGCAAAGAATAATATGCATCAATAGCGCATGTGTTGGAGGGACCAATAGCACCAAACTCTTGGATGTAGTCGTGGTCAGGGCTAACTTAATTTTCTTTATATTTTGGATGATACAACGCTCACATGGGATCCAGTGTTAAAGATTTCTGTGACCTGTACTCTATTAACAAAAACCTCCACTTTTGTTAAGATTTCACCCAATTTGGGGGAAAGAGTTAGGACCTTCTTTAGTTGAAGATTGGAAGCCAGTCTTTTGGCAGTTTCAGGGTATTCCTTCTGGATAGACTTTAGGGTGTGAACATACTGGGTACATCAGATCAGAGTAGCAATAGCTGATCTTCATCACTGACAGAGTCAATGCCCTCAAATTCCTTAGCACTTGCCAAAGATGACTTTTGCGGTGTAATAAAGCTATATCAACTCTCAGGGTTCAACCTGTAGGGTACCTCCATTCACCTGAGGCTCCTAAAACATAATGACCAAAAACTTCACAACCCCCTTCAGATTCGTCATCAGAAGGGTTATTAATGCATGTCAGGGAGTCAACTGAATGTAAAATACGTTCAGAGATTCCCTTGCTGCAGGAGAGGTGATGGGAGTGCTCAACTACCCTATTAGCTACAGAAGGAGGCGCTGTTATTGGTACAGTTTGATATTTTTCCTTTAAAGTATTAAGTTTAGGCTGCCTCATAGTCATAGATTTTTGAGTAGGCCTGGCCAGAGGAGAAGCTGGAGGGGATAGAGATAGCGCCTTTGTGGGACGTGACGATTGAGGCACTTTGGAAGACAGCTCTGATGAAAGAGGGGAGCAAGGCAAAGGGATAGCTAACTTTATCAGCTGAACTTTAGGAGCTGAAGATGGCGGCGAGCACTTCCCCATCACTTTTAGTATCCTCTGCCTATCCGCACATGGAGGAGGAGCATCTCTTTACTGCAGCTCCGCAGGAGCATATTCTAAAGGGAGACAGCCATAGAAGAGGCTGGAAGGGCTGTAGTGGATTCTCGCTTCAGAACTCCTGGCATAGCATCGCATCAATAGAAGTCAGCCACAGCTAGCAGAGGCTCCTTGATATCCCATATATGTTGGGAGGAGCGATTTATGGAAGAAATTGCATCACTAAAGAGGGATGGTACGCCAAGCCAGTCAAGATAGCAGCAATAGCATCATCTAGAGGTAGCATTTTGGCAAACAACAGAGATTGAGATTTATTATAAAAGCGCTCAACAAAAGATGTGATTGACTCTCCCTCTTGCAGACTAAGGCACATAAAAGCTAGTTTTTGCTTTGTAAACTCTGTGTGGAGCCAAATATCTTAATAAGCGCTTTCTTAACCTCCTCCCAAGTGCTAAGGTTGACCATGTTGGGAACCATTATCTCTTGAACCATATGACTCAAGCAGGGAATTATAAACTTATTTTTTTGAAGATCAGTCGCTCCTTCCATCACTGGTTATTAACATACAGAAAGGAGGCAGTATTGCCCTTATAAGATTAGACTTATCTTAGAGAGGGGGTTTATAAATTATAGGGGAGGCCCCACAAGGGCCTTAAGAGTGCTTCTCAAGCCTTTTAAGGCGAGATAAATTATTAGCTAGCTGTTGTTGTAAAGCAGCTAACCTAAGTTCAGATACAGTTGTCATTTTTAAAACAGGAATTGTGGCGTACAGTGCCCCTATAGTGTGAATCGCTTATTTTTATCCAGATGGTTTTATGTTAGCAGTAGTTTTCAGCCCTGGATTTCAACAATTTTATTGCAGAAGGAGTGCTATAATCAACTGCATTGGTAATTATCTTAGGGGAATTTTACAAAGAAAAATTTACTTATATATGACCTGATATTAATTCTTAAAACGTTGGGTTTTTTATTTTCCTTTTTAATAGTTGCAGAAATGGAGTCAAAAGCAAACCTATAAAAATTTCACTACTTAGTATCTAAAGCAACTTTAGGCTAGAATGAAGTGGGTGTAAAATTAATATAAGCTTTGAGCCTGATTAAATATTGTTGTTGGGCCAATTAAAGCTCTCAAAGCTCGCCTCACTTTGACAGAAAGGGTGAGAGAGGGTTGATAGTAGTCAAGATAAACCCATGGGGAAAAGGATTAATATATTTTATCCAATTAGATTGTGGAACCTCTGAACAACTATTCTGACTCTTCTGCAGGTGTCAGATTCTGGTGGTTGACTCAAAAATAAACCTTTGACAACCATCAGATCATGCTGATTACCCTTTCAAAGCTTGAGCTAACACCTATATTCTCATTTCCAAGCTTATTGCAATTATACTATTTTGGCTGAATATCTCAATGTTAATTTGATCAAGTGTTTATCAGAGCGCTCAGGCCAAATATGCTCGCATATTTTGGCTGTATTCCTATGTTTCAAATCTCAGAAATTGTTACGATTATCAGGAACACAATCAACTTACTTGCATATAAAATTGTTTGGGACTGTCCTGAATTTAACGTCTGAAGTCCCATGAACTTCAGAAGAACAAAAATTTAGTCAATCTTCTGCCATAGGGCGAAATTTGTATGCAAATATACATAATCAGCATGATAGCACTTGCACTTGGACCGCCCAAAAGGGAGTACCTATTGCTATCAAGGGAGTCCTGCTGACTTCCCAATTAAGGATGCATCATTTACTTCAATTGAGGCAAGGATTTCACAAGAAGTTGTATTTTGTCAGCAGTATGACGAAACTCGAATCAAGAAGATCCTAGGACAATTTTGCATGCTTTTATCACATTTTATGTACCTGAAATTCTCCCGATTTTGAGAGTATTTTGCCACCAATAAACTAAGAAAAAGGTTTCAGTAATAACAGTTCAAGAGCTTAACTGAGGTGGTAAAATATCTGTTAAAATTTTGTACTCTTTTGTGGCCAGAAGATTCCCTAGAGGTATAAATACTAGTTCCTGGCCTAATGCCTAATTATCTAATAAATAGCTTATAATAAAAGTTATTTATTTCATTTCTTTCCTGTTTTCTCATTATATCCTTTCTTTAAAGAAAGTGTTGACAAGCTAGATGCGCCTAATCCACAGCTTGTATACCTACCTGCCTCAGAAGAAGTTACAAAACATGAAGGGAAAATTATGCCCAAAATTGGCTGGAAGAGTTGAGGCGGATTTAGTAGGCCTAGTGAGTTTTTGAATGGTCCAAATACCGTAAAACTATAGGCACTATTGAGGATCAATCATCGGAAGATTTTGCCCAAATATATGTGCAGGATAATAATACACAAGTGATCAATCCTTGGATTCTATCAACTGGAGCTCACTCAAAACCGGTTGTATTCTCTGAAATGGATTCATATGACCAATTTCTGGCAGAATTGGCCATACAAAAAAGCGACTATGAGATGGAAACCAGCAACAACAAAGTCTCAGATTTTTTATAACACCAGCCGCCACAGCTCAGAAGCAGTTACCTCCTACTCCCTGGATCTTATCACAGTGGGGGAGAACATGCAGTACAAACAGCTCGATTGATCTTACATCTTCAAGTGCAAAAGCTATTCTGGAAACCCTATATCAGGGTTTTAGGAATAGTACTTCACAACTTAATCCCTCCTTCGTCCTGTTCTACTACCTTAAGGATCAGGCACTCAAAATGGATATATATATATGAAGTACTCCGATGCAACCATGGTATCTCTTGCCAGACGTCCCACAGACAGTCAAGCAACAAACGAATTCCTGGTTAACTTTGTTCAACCCTCAATTAAACATACCCAGCGAATAATTGCTAGACAAAATTTGGAAATCACAGAAATCTACTGTGTGCAAGGGGAGGGAAAATCTTCCCAAAATGCCCTACTGGACAATCTAAATTCCAGTTTTGCTGAAGTCTGAAAGGCAATTATCGATAATATGGGACTTGCCAATGAAGTTCATGGGAGATTAAACACCTTTGAGCAGCTTCTGAACGAAGGAGTCCCAAAGAAAACCGCAGAAGTTCTGGCCCACCATGGGTTATCACAAGATTGGGTACAGACTATGAATAATTGCTGTCAAAAAATAGAAAGACATTTGGATTACCTATTGTCTCAATCAGAATGACTTACCATACATGCCACTTCAGGCCAAAGAAATCACCTAGAGTCAAATGTAAAAGTTGATGACTTTTAAGATTATGTTCAGTCCGAGCTGGATACTATCAACAAAAATCTTTGAGGACCTTGCAGCAAAGACAGACGTCCCAAATAGGGATGAAGAGGGTGCTATATCAAAGAGAACTTTCTAAACTTTTGACTGTAGTGTTAAGATTGTAGGCCAGAAACACTGGAATTACTCAGGAAAAATAGGAACTCTGAATGAGGCTATCAACTGCAAATTCCCAAGGAGATAGTATGGACAAAGATATAAAAAGCATAACAAAAAACCATGCTTTATTCAAAGAGGAGTACACTAACCTTAAAAAAGAGATACAATCCCTCAAAAAGCAAGACTACGCGTGCTCGCCCAACTTTGACAAAAAAGAAATAGGAAAAAGCTCCACTTATCCATCCAAAAACAACTGGGAAAGTAACTAAGGGCTGAATTCAGGCGTCAAATCCAGTAGTCGGAGCAATAACATGATATCAAAACATCAAAGTTGACACCAATGTAGAAACTGATATTTTAAACATTCGTTCTATGCCTAGAGTCCTAGCATCAATCCAGACTCCAGATACTTCCCAACAGGAAAGAGGGCCAATTATGGGCAATGATACACCAACACGTTCAAGAAGAAGTACAACCCCTATGCCTGAAACAGGACAGGATGACTTCAAATCAATAAATTTACTAAAGTTCAATAAGGATGGAAACATCCAACTCTTTCCTCAAATTATTTGAAAAAGCAATGAGAGGAGCATCATACCATGTGAAAGGATTGGCACTGATTAACTCGCTCGATGCTCATAGCTGTGACCTCATTATGCCCTATTTAGGCGACGATTGGTCCTATATGGATGCCAAAATTGCAGTAAAAAAACAGTTTGGAGGGCCTGAGAAATTAGAAGCCTGAAAAAGAGAGCTTCTAAACATTGTCAAACAGAATGAGACTATTAAAGATTTTGCTGATAGATTCTTTCATGAGGCACAAATTTTGCGTGGGTGCAATGCAATAGATAAGTTTGATGCTAAGATTGCAATGAGCACACGATTATGCCCTTCTGTGAACTGCACAATGTCATGCTGCCTGCATTCAATGGAAGCTTGGAAATCCAAGAGCTTACCAGTTACTTGAGAAGCTGTTCCAGTAATTTCAATGCTCCTAATCAGGCCAAAGATCAGCAAAAATCTTGATTTTTGGGACCAAAAAGCAACATGATGTCCGACCAGGGAAAAATTCCCAAAATACGAACCAAAAATTTGAGTAAAAACAGTAAACAGGGCCGATTACTTGCCACAATTGTGGTCAACAAGGGCATTTTTTATAGACAATGCTTCAGACGGTCCAACAAAAAGCATAGGGTCAACTTTGCTCTAGAAATCAACAGTGACAATGAGGCGGGAAAAGAGCAGGTGGAGTAGAGGCGGAATTCTCTAACTCCACCGATTTTAAAACCATTCCACCTGACCCTAATGAGCTCTTTAGGGCCAAAGATGTTGCTAAAAATAATTTCCACCATATCGTGGCTAATGATATCATGATGGTCACTACTTGGGCCACAGCAAAAGCAACTAAACCCTTGAAAATTACCAAAGAAGCCTGAGCTGAAGTATCAAAACCCTACGCAAAGCAGATTATTGATCAGGGTTTAGACCTCCAACCCAGATGTTTGATTGACCTACCTAAGCTTACCAACATTCAAGTAGCTATTCCCATTAAGTTCTTAGCAGATAACATTCCAGATATTTGCTCAAGCCTGAAATCACGCCTGTAATCGGGCAGCAATCACAGCATTCATACAGTAAATACCTCTGAAAACTACTCTGAATGTACTTATGTGGGCATAGTGGTAGATAAGGTGCAAGTTCGAGCCATCGTTGATAGTGGTGCTCCTATTAATATAGTCAGCACAAAGTTGGTTAAAAAACTAAAATTGCGCCCAATGTTTCCCACTGTCAGTAATATAGAACAGCTTGAGCGCATACAACCAAATCGCTGGGTGCATTCAGTACCTTACCACTCAGATTTGGATCCATTGTAGTAACAGCACCTGCCATAGTGTTGCCAAATATAAACTATAATATCCTAATTCGGATTGATTTCCTAAGAAGATACGGAGTTGTTACTAATCATAAGGATGATACACTCACCATTCTTGGCCGGGCTAATCCACTTTACTATGACCATGTTAAGGCAGTTGAGAAAAAGAAACCCAGCCTATTCATAAATCTGGCCTACAAAGATGGAGTCATCCCAATTAAGTATTCCAAAGCGGTCAAAGATAAAACCACTACCCACACAGATTGATGAGTCAAATGGCAATCTACTTTGGTCAAAAAGACCATCACTATACCATCCAGAGAACAAGTAATCATCCTGACAGTACTAACAATTAATATCCCAGAAAGAATTTATGGTGAAGTATATCAACCATGTTCTAAATCTCGATTTGAACTAAACATTACCCCTGGTATTATCATTCCAGGCCACAAAGAAATACATATCTTATTTTCAAACCTGAAAAATCATCCCATCTCTATCAGGTGACATCAAACGTTCGCTTTTCTGCATCTGTTTCCTACTACTGAAATTCACTCGTTCCATAAGTTTGGAACTTTTCAAATTAGGGCTCCCCATTAAGGACCAACCCAGCAGAAACGAATGTTGTCCCTATGGCCAATTTAAGCAACCTGACCAACTCCAAAAAAGCCACGCTCAGGAGTTATTCTCCAAATATTGAGAAATATTCGCACAAGATGATTTTGACTTAAGTTGTGCTAATGGTGTCACCTACAAAATTGATACTGAAGATCATAAACCTATTCAATTACACCCAATTAGACACTCAAAATCATCAGAAGAAGCGGTATCCAAGGAGATTAAGGAACTTCTCAATCATGGCATGCTAGTTCCTTCAAAAAGTTCATGGGTAGCCCCAATTTTATTAGTGAAAAAAGGATGGAAGCAACCAAGCAGTCATTGGTTATTGTAAATTAAATAACAACACAAAGAAGGACTCATAACCACTGCCATGAATCAACTATGCCTTTGATAGGATAGGGGGCACGAAGTTCTTCTCAGCAATGGACCTTATCAGCGGATATTGGCAAATAGATCTTCCTTAAGAGAGGCATAAGAAATGTAATTCTTAACCCAAGAGGGCCTATTCCAGCTGATGAGAATGCCTCAAGGGCTCTGCAACACTCTGTCTATATTCCAACGAGCAATGGACACAATACTGGGAGATTTGAAATTGTCATGTGTACTAGTGTGCCTTGACAATATTAACATTTTCAGCTGCACTTTTGATGACCACCTGGAACACTTAGAGGAGGTTTTCAGAAGGCTAGCTGCTCAAAACTTAAAAATCAAGCCCAGGAAATGTCAGTTTTTCAAAGACTAACTGGAATACCTCATATTTGTGATTATAAAGTGGGTCTTTGGCCCAAACCCTCTAAGCTGGATGCCATCTCCAAAAAGAAACAGTCTGAATTCAAGTGTGATATTCAAGTATTTCTAGGCATGATTAGATACTATCACCAATTTATCACCAACTTTGCACAACTTGGAGAGCCGCTTTTCTATCTGCTTAAAGGTAAGGTCCCATTTGACTGGATTTCAGCTTGCCAAGATACATTTGACTAACTCCAATTGGCCCTATTAAGCGTGCCTGTTCTTTGATACCCAGACTTTGATCACGAATTTATTGTCCAAACTGATGCATCCTGAACAGCAGTGGGAGCTGTGTTATACCAAGTTGGAGAAGATGGTGAAGAACACCCAGTTGCCTTCACTAGTCAGACCTTAAACGTTTATGAAAGGAACTACACAGTGACAGAATAAGAATGCTTAGCTGTTGTTAAGATTTTAACCAGATGGATCCTTCTGATAGTATCAGAATTAGGGGCTTCATTTAATCAGAATAATTGCCTGCTAATCGCCTAGTTTGATACTATTTAATGTTATAAAAAAATAATAATCCTGAACTTTTTTCTCGTTGCAATCACTTGTGCAACCTATTCAATTCAAGACTGAATCTAGTTTGATAATCTCACAGAGGAGATTAGTCTGCGCCCATGTCAGGCAGCAGTTGGGCAAGCAAGGTAAGAGGAGCAGGTGGAAGGCCCGCGGCCTCCAACGTTCAAAAATGCCCCGGAGAAACTGGCGGAATAGACAAAAATTTTAAAAAACTGGTGGTCACTATTTCCCCGGAGATACTCACATGGCAAGCATGATGCAACCAGTACATCAACACGCCACACTCCCAGCCACTTTCGTCGGTGGAATTCAGAGTCCGCGTGTTTCTAGACATCCAACAAACGGCCTTATGGGAAAAATTTTGTGAAGATGTGCACACAATTTTCCTGACCGTGGTGTACGTCGCACCTCACTCCAAGTCACGTGGTTGGCTGGACCTAGGTTTCAAAAGCAAAGAGGCAGCAGACAAGGCTGCGGCAGTGCGCGTAGTGGTCAACCTCCCCGAAGGGCAATGGGTCATTGAAACTAAACGCACCAGATAGACAAAATCAAACCAAATTTTCCTCACATTTGACTTTTTGCCTACTATGGTAAAGCGTGACATTTTAATTACAAAAACCTGAAAGATGATCTCGCAGTATATGGCGAAATTCAATCTTTCGAAATGCAATGCTTCATGCTGATGCCACACCTGTGCACCAGCAAAGCCATCGCAGTCCTGACCCCAACTGAGGAGATCGTGAAGGACCTAACCCAGATCCCGCACTCCACTTTTATTGATATTGCAGGGCATACCACCCACCCATTCCAGGTGACCGTGGACAGCGCGCCCCCCATTTGCACCCAATGTGATGCGTTAGGCCATAAGGCTCATGCATGCCCCACCAAGGAGGGTATCAAATTCCAAGAGCGCCCCTGGTGGCCATGGCCAGCGGAGAGGCACACTATGAACCAACCGCAAGCACCAAAGAGGCTTTCCAGTGGGGAGCACAAGGCTGCTACCTACTGGTAAAGCCTAACTCTCCGCAAGAGCGGAAGAAGGCCAAGCAGGCCTGCAGGGCCGCGGCCAAGGAAGTGGCCAAAGCCACAACCGCTATCTCACATTCACAATGCCAGGAGGATATGGAAACCTTCGCGGTGGAAGCAACTTGGGAATCCATCAACCAAACAGATTGGGAAGCCCATGCTGAGCGGGCCACTCAATCTGAGGATCCTATGGGGGATTTAATCTCACCCAATTGTTGCACCCAAGCTCCAGTCAAAACTGACTTGGGACCCATCCCAACTGAAAATTTATTTTTGGCCTGCTCAACGGTGCACCAAACTCATCCACACCACAAAAAATTCGTCTGACGTCGGGAAAACAAAAAAGTGAAGGCTAAAGCCAATGCAACTCTTTCTGCAAAAATTAACAAAAACACTAATAGCGTTGCTGCTAACACCTGCACTGCTGTGAAGGCCCGTGGGGATTTAGAGGAGGCTGATGGGCCCAGGTGCTCATCCCCTCACACCTAAGGTGTGATGGGGGAAACCTTCACTTTAGGGACGCTGAATATCGCCGGACTCAAGGCCTCCCCATCCCAGGCTAGGAAACTGAGTTTTTTACAACACAATTTACCCGTGGATATCCTGGCCATCTGGGAGTCCCACTGTCCACGAGGTTCTGAGGAAGCTTGGAAAACAATGCTACTCCCATCCCTATCCTTTTGGTTGAAGCACTGTTGAGTACTAATTTGGAAAAATAAATTTTCTAATTTTTATCTTCAGAAACATTCCTAAATGGCCGAGTTCTTGTTGTCACTTTCTCATGGGCTGATGTAGCACATGCAATTGTCAACATCTATGCCCCAAATGGTGCATGCAAGCATCGGGAATTTTTCTCGTCAGTCAAATCCCTCCTGCTACCCCAGACTCTTTCCTAGTCGGCGACATGAACTGTTGGCTAAACACACCAACGGACCGGTGGCCTTCCTCACCCCACGCCCCCAGGGTCATGTAGAACTGCGCGTTCTGAAGGCCACCCTTGGGTTAATGGGTGTGCTGCCATGACATGCCCCGCTGCTCAAAAACATGATGCGTCCCCACATCCATAACGGCCAACTAAGGTCCATGACCCGCATTGACCTTATCCTAACGCCAGCAAAATTCTAACCCCACATCTCCCACTTCAAAACAACAAAAATGGAATTCTCCGACCATTGACTGGTCTCGCTAACCTACCACCTACCTGTCACAGCTGCTAAGGCCCCACATTGGTGCAAAATCCACCCCTCCAAGCTCACATTGCCAGGATTTTCCACATGGGTGGAAGAAGCAACTTTGACAAAAGAGTTTGTAACACCATTCTACGCGGACCCCATCTCCCCATGGGCAACTTTCAAAGATGACATCATCCGCCACTCTCGCCATCTCTCCTCCAGATGTTCACAAGCCACATCAGCGGTCATTTCGCACACTTTGGCAGAGTTGACACACCTGGAGTCCAACATCCCAGCTACAGGATACAGCTCTGCATTGGGCCAGCAGTGGGTGGAAGCAGCCACCCACCTCAACGCACTCAAAAGGCAACACAAACATCAGGTTTGTGTTTAGTACAGGACCACACGCATCACAAAAGGCAACAAGTGCACCGCATATTTCTTTAAAAGATTTTTGTATCATGCCATAGCATGGCCTGTACACAGGTGCAAAGATTGGATGATTCCATTGCGGATAAGCCAGATGAAGTGGCAATTGAAACACAAAAGTATTACTCCATGTTGCACCAATCCAATCCAATTTAGCTGGCCGAAGTGGCAGAGTTTCTTGACCGAGCCCACATCTGCACCATTTTCTGATACCCAGAAATAATGAATTTGATTACTCCGACCAAATTATGGACAGCCATTTGTGGTGCACCAAACCAAAAATGCCCAGTCCCAGATGGCATTCCATATATGTTCTACAAAAAGTATTTCAAATATATATCCCTATTGCTGCTTGCCTCACTTAACTAAAGCCTGTTGGAAACATGCCTCCTACCAGGAGGACATGAGGCCTTTACCGTCACACTCTTCAAAAAAGGGATAAGCTAGAATTAGCCAACTGGCGCCCCATTTCTCTAACAAAAACAGACATTAAAATTTTAACAAAAATCATGGCTAACCGTTTAGGGGACTGTAGCATCTGCCACCATCTCCCCAGAACAATTCGGTTTCATACCCAGAAGGTCGATTTGGGATAACGTGCACTCTGTGGCTAATGTATGTCAATCCACAGCCTCTGGAGCACTTGTATTCTTGGACCAACAAAAGGCCTATGATAGAGTAAACTGGGAATACCTCAGGGCCTGCCTCCATCAATTCTGCCTACCCCCTCGCTTCATCAACTGGGTGATGCTGCTCACAGAATCTGCAACAATGGCAGTGCGTGGCCCAGGCTTTCTATCGAAGTAGTCCGCCCTCAAAGGGGCTTGCGACAAGGGGACCCCCTGAGCCCACTCTTATACAACTTCAGCCTTGACCCACTACTGCAAAATGTGAATGCCCAACTCACTGGGGTCCATGTGCCAGGCCAAGCCCCAGTCAAGATAATGGCGTTCACAGATGATAGTGTGGTTGGGGTGTCTAAAAATCAAGATGCACGCGCGCTTGAAGCTCTCATCCAGGAGTATTCCTGGGTAAGCAACGCGGCACTGAATGCTTCCAAAACCGAAATCATCCTCCTTGGTCAGTTTTAGAACTGCTGGACCCCAGCAATCAGTTCACAACCCGGCCCAGCTGCTCGCCCACGTCCTCGCCCTACTAAATCAACACACACCGCCCCACTGAGCTCCCCTTTAAGCCACGTCCTACCATAGGACCAGTACGCCATCTGGGCGTGTGGATGGAGGCAGGCGGATACGCGTCAGCAGTACTGGAGTGCCATATTCTGGACAACGTGATGAAACGAATCGCCTCTCTCAGAGCCCACCCTACCTCCCTTACTGGCAGGGTTGTTTCAGCCAACTCTATGCTCCTCTCCAAAGTCTGGTTTGGAGCCCACGCCATCCCCTTCTTCCCAAGTTTCTTCAAATCCCTGTATGCCTTGCTGCAAGGATGGCTTTGGTCAGGCCGCCCTCCACCAATATGGCTAGAGGTCATGTTTGGCCCTCATCATCATGGTGGCATGGGCCTGCTTGACTTCAAAGCCCAGCTGCCAAGATCCTGGGCACCTTGATTGCAGCCGTCACCACACCTACACTCCCCTCCCAACATTGGTCCCGCGCAGCCCGCTCCAACTTCTCCCACGCCTTGGGCCTCAACAATCCATCGAACCCCCACTCCCTGTTAAAATACCTCGCATCACACACATCGGCCACAGGTCCTCACGGGACTAAAACCCACTACAAACGAATCCTACTCTCCATGCGGAACACTGAGTGGAGAATTTGTATTAGCGGACATACAACCCAAAGAGGCCGCCCCTCTCATCAGTTCACACAAGAGGTACAGGGGCTACCCACCCATGATGGCGTGATCCCCATTCAGCCCCATGTCCTATCCAGGGTGGACTACCTGGACATGAGGGACATCCCTTATTTCCTTAAGACCCAAAAAACTTCTGGAATTATGTAAACCATCCTCTGTTGCAGCCTCAAGTCCGCTCTCATGTGTGGCGCTGCCTGAGGCGGGTGTATCATACAGCTGAGCGCTCTAACGCTATACACTCATCCTGTGTCGTGTGTGGCCAGTACAGAACGCTGTTCCACCGCCTGGAGAAGTGCCCTACCTCTAAAGTGATTTGGCGCGAAGTTCAAAGTCTGCTGGGCCAGGATCAAACGCATCCCTTCAGTCTGTCAAGAGATGTTTGCTCTATCAATGGCCCCCTCTCTTCCACCCTCCCTCCGTGCTTTGGTGGTTGAAATCGCCATGTGGACCATCCACACGATTGTCTTAGATGTCATCGCAGGCTCCACCCAACCCTCCCAGAAGCTGTCCACAGATTTCGGTCTCATTTGGTGGACCACTTTCAAGCGTAGATGTTTTGATACCTCCCACCGCGTTGCCAACAGATGGTCTCCTCCTGGTTCTCAGTCTGGCTCATCAAATCAGACCCCTTCCTCCACATGTGTTCAGTTGAGGCTATGGCCCCTCCACACGTTCCCTCCCCCTCCCCATAAGTGGCGTTCCCGAGGCAACAAGAGATAGCATCGCTTCTCTGGGGTGCCTTCCCTGGTACTAAGTTTTGTCTCTTCTGAGTCATATTTGAAAATGTCCGTCCCATGGTCGGCCTTCCCTGCAATAAAATTTAAAAAATTTATAAATTTAAAAATTTAAAAAAATAATAATAATCGTTTTGGGTTCAGCAGATTCCCAGTTTGGTGCTGACTATCAAATTATGGTGATTGTTGCGATTCTGATATGATTGGATGATAAACCCTAAGTTGTGACGGCAGAATATATCGGATCTGCCGAGTTTACTATGAGTAATGATTATTTGAGCGCCTTGAAGTAAGGCGATATTGGGCTGTTGGGGAATTGCCTCAAATTAGGCGATTGTGAAATCAATGAATGAAGAATTGATGGAAACAATGAGATATGGCGAATCAAATTACTAAGCCATAAAAGCTGTAGCAACTGAAGTTGCTACAATATAGATGAGACGATTAAGAGGGGGAGGTTGTTAATAAGTTAAGGAGAGAAAAACAGCAAAGATCTGCTGTGTTTAATATATTAGATAAAGAGTATAGTGGGAGTAAGTGCTCCATATTATTTCATTAATCTATCCTGTTGTTTTGAAGGGCAACAATCATCATATTGTTGGTCCTATTGCTCAGTGGGCCAAACCCTATGCAAAGACCCTCACAGCTTATCTTAACGATTCCGCTAATTTTATAACAGTGGTGCTCACTACAGGGGGCCCATTGATCAATCACAATCCAACAACATTCCTCAGTCACTGGCCATGTCCTATCAGGCTTGCTCTGGCAAGGAGTCTTTTTGAGATGCTGTAACCATTGAATCTGCAGATCTCAAGTTTGCCTTGGGCGCTGTGCTCCAGTGGAAGAAAGAGCTTCTACAGGAGGTTTGTATTGATAAAGTTGCCTCCATTTGATTGCAATGATAACATCCATAAATTTTTTAAGCAATTTGAGTTTATAGTAGAAGGAGCTTCAGATTGTAAAAAGCCAAATTATCAATATCCACCTTAGATTTCGAAAGCGCTGACCAAGTTACTTGCTATCTTCCCACCAGTTCTGCTACCTATCAAAAAGAGAAAGATACTGTGTTGTGGTTATTTGGAGGAACTATGAAAATGGCACAGTGGGAGGCTGAGTTCTTAACCACTGGGTTTTAGCATAATGAGACCCTCACCGCATTTGCTGATCACTTAATGGTGGAGGCCTATGTGTTGATTGGGGCAGGAATTTTAAACAAATCAGATTTATGCATAACGTTGACCTCCTCTGTGAAGCCTTACCATGAGCATTTCAATACCATGGTTCCATATTTAGAAGTTGGTATACCTTTGTTTAAACTCATTAAAATCTTGCGCCATTATCGGCTACCTTCCCTTCGCCCAAAATAGAGCAAAACCATATCCTCTCCGTTACTGGACCTTCTTATTTGGGGAAGTTATCTCTTCTAGTTCAGCGTCCATTTAGTAACCCCCAGCCTTATTATCACTACACAACTCCTCTCAAACGGAGTTACTGCCAGAAGTTCAACTATTGGGAAGGGTCTGTTTACACTGCTCGACCACAGCCTAACTTTTGGGGTGGCCCATTTCACAACAATCATGGATGCAGATCTTACAGGATCAATTGTTTCTCATGCAATCGCTCTGGGCACTTGGCCAGAAGTTGTCTTCATCGTCAGGCTCATTCCCTACCACAGGAACAGTACAATCAGGGAATAGTCAGAGCGGATTAGAGATGTGACTCTCTACTTCAGCTATTTTAACCCAAAACGTCCCACCTGAACATATCCCCAGTACATCCAGTGAAAGTTCTTCAGTATGACGATGCCTTTCTATATCAGCTGCTGGTTGGGGGGGGGGGAATGTGCTGACACAAGCGCAATTATGACATGGTGGAAGCAGGCCCCCAGGAGCAACCAAATACTTATGCCTGTCAAATGTTTAATCAACTTTCTATTGATGAACCAGATTCATATGCTGATGCGCTTCTCTTAAAAGGGGTGAAAGTGACCTCCCTGTGAACGCTATTATTAAATAATACCCTAAAGTTGGGGAGGGTATTATGAGCTTCCTTGGAAAAAGAGATGCGTTAAATGCCCATGTTTTAACAATCAGAACTCATCTTATTCTGAGTGTACTTACTGTGACACTGTTGATGTAAAAACCCGAGTTCATGTGATAATCAATATGGGCGCCCCAATAACATAGTGTCCACAATGTTGGTGGCAAAGCTGGCATTAAAGCCTGATGTGGAGCATCATATGGTGTATGGGACCGCAGGAGCAGAAAGCATGGTCTCTGAAGGATCATATAGCGCACTACCTTTGCAATTTGTGTCAATTGTCATTGTGGCCCCAGCCATAGTGCTACCAAACAATAATTATGACCTTTTTATTGGAACTGCTTTTATGCGCCACTTTGGGGTTGTTGTTTATATGACTACAGAAACATTTGAAATTCTGAGGAAGTGGATCCCAATCTACTTCACTTCCAGCGGAATGCCAAAGGATCTGGTACACATGAGTCACATTAACCTTGCATATGGTGATGGGGTGGTTTCAGTTCACTATCATTGACTTAAGCGCAAAACCTGGGCCCTTCCCCATCAAATTTATGAATACCAAGGGCTACCACTTAGAGCTGCGGGCCCTATATCTGTTCCCTCTGGACACCAAGTAATCATAAACACCGAGTTAGAGGAGGAAGTGCCAGCTGGGCTTTATGGGGAGGTCATTTGGCCTTATCAGCAATCATGGCTCGACCCCACATGGCCCAGGCATTATACATCTGGTACATGGGGAGATCAAGGTCTTAAAAGCAAAACTTTAGAATAAACCAATGAAAATCCGCTGACACCAAATAGTGGCATACTTACATTTAATCCCAGTTGAAGAGGACCTCCAGATTGATGAATTTAGTTCATTGTATGAATTTGGCCTGCCCATTGAAACACAGCCTGGCGTAATGGCAGTTGAACCGTGTAAAAATTTAATGTGGGTAACATATGACTAAAGAGCTCAAGCGGAATCCTTATTTTTTAAAAATACAAAGAGATCTTTGCTGTTGATGATCATGATTTAGGGTGCGCCTGGGGGTTGTTCATTGGCTGGACACTGGGGATCATCCCCCCATCAGGTCTCAGCCAATCCGCCAATCAAGAGAAGCTGAAGAAGTCATCACTGCGGAGATTGACAAGCTGCTAGTTCAGGGAATGCTCAAACCATCTAATAGTCCATGGGATTCACCTTTCCTAATTGTTAAGAAGAAGGATGATACTAACCGTGTAGTAATTAACTACCAGAAGCTTAATATTATCACCAAAAAGAACTCATACCCTCTTCCGCGGATTGATGATGCATTGATCGGTTAGGTGGAGCTCACTATTTCTTGGCAATGGATTTAATATCCGGTTATTGGCAGATTGAGTTGCCCATGGTGGAACAAGAAAAATGCGCTTTAATCACATCCAAAGGGCTTTTCCAGCCAACTCATATGCAGCAAGGGCTATGTAATGCCCTGGCTACATTCTAACGAGCAATGGACACCATTCTGGGTGATCTGAAGCTGTCATGTGTACTAGTGTACCTTGACAATATTAACATCTTCTCTTGCACGTTCATGAGCAACTTACCCATCTGGGAGAGGTATTTAGCCGACTGGCTGAGGCCAATATCAAGATCAAGCCCCAGAAGTTTCACTTCTTTAAGGATCATTTAGAGTACCTTGGTTTTGTGGTGGATGCGACTGAGCTGAGACCCCAACCAGCCAGATTGGAAGCTATTCAGAAGATGACTAAGCCAGCTAGTAAGCGGGACATTTAGGTGTTTTTGGGGATGGTGGGTTCTTTTTGACGCTTTATACCCAATTTCAGTTGTATCAGAGGTCCATTGTTTGAGCTGCTAAAGAAGGATGTCATGTTCAAATGGACAGAACGGCGCCAATGCGCCTTTGATACCCTTCAAATGGTACTGTTTAGTGCGCCCATGTTACACTACCAAAATTTTTGAAAAGCAATCTATTGTACAGAGGGATGCATCCATTTCCGCTGTGGGGGCAGTCCTGTCTCAGAAGGATGATGAGGGGAGGAGCACCCAGTGGCATACTGGAGCCAAATCCTGAATAGCCATGAATGTAATTATACTTTGACCAAGTGAGAGTGCTTAGCAGTGATCTACACATATAAGCAATTCAGAGTCTATCTGCATAGGGTAAGGTTTAATTCATAACAGACCACACATCATTACGCTGGTTTCAGAACCTCAAAGAACCTGAAGGCTATTTGGCTCTATGGGCTCTTAAGCTTCAGGCTTATGACTTTAAGATCCTTCATCTGCCAGGAGTAAAACATCAGAAAGCTGACTGTTTATCTCAATTCTGACTGTTGCAGTGATTGCAGACCTCAGCAACATGATGTATGATAAGATTCTCAGTGTAAAATATGACGATGAACCACCCCAAGTGATCAAAGCATCGAATGAGATGTGAACAAATACCTTCCAATGGAATGGGGAACTGTACAAGTGAATCAGTGATTCTATGGTGAAATTTCCTCGACCCTCATATTGACTGGGAATAATTATGAGTGCGCACAAGGAAGTCGGACATGATGGTGTGCATAATACAATAAAGTTGTTGTGCCCTTAATACTATTGGGAAAGCATGAGCTTCAATGTGCTCAAAACTATTTCCTGTTGCCATCAGTGCCAAGTGGAGAAGCCTTTCCGCCATAAGACTTCATACTGGATAATGAAACCACATTTCGCTTGGCACAATGTTTCCCTTGATGTTGTTAGTCCCTTGCCAACAGGAGACAACCGGTGTAAGTACATTCTTGTGGCTATTGACCACCTGACCCCGTGGGTCAAAGCAAGGGTGATACGAGATTTGGGGGCAGTTACAGTGGCGAAGTTTGTGATGGAGTGCATTATTCAGCGACATGGATGCCCTCAGTTTATTCTCACTGATAACGGAACAAACTTCACCTCGCACATTCTCCCCAAACTGAACGATCTTATGGGTACTGTGGGGTTCTAAAGACCCCATACCACCCCAAATCTAATGGAATGGTCAATCGCATGAATGGGACTTTAAATGAGCATCCTACAAAAATTAGTAATGGATCGAACTTCTGATTAACCTCCCTCCTTTCCACTGCCATGTTCGCCTATAACATCAGTTACCATTCTGCCAAGGGGAAGAGTCCCTTTCAACTACTATATAGCTGACACCCGGCTCTACTGTTGTTAATTTATTCATGTGTGGAAGACACCGTGGAGTGGAACCCCACCACTATTTGACTAACCTTACAAACATTCTGATAAAATTGCAAACTGAAGCATATTCCTTCAGCATAGCCAAGAAGATCAGGAATCAGGCTGCCATTCAGGTACATCGTAGCAGGTTGACACAGTTCAAAGAAGGTGATATGGTTCTCTTCCATGACCAATATGGGTTCAGCTGGAAACACAAGTTGGTCAGTATCTGGATTTGGCCATTCGAAGTTATTGAAAAAACAGGTGTGGATGCATATACTATCAAGGACCCCGCTAGCGGTCAGATCATCAACTGAGTACATGAAAAGTTCCTCCGTGCATATAGGCAATAGTAGCCTTATCGTCCAGTCAAAGGGGGGGGTAATGTCAAGACTTGATATGACTGGATGATAAGCCCTAAGTTGTGGTGGCAGAATATATTGGATCTGCCAAGTTTACTATGAGCAATGATTATTTGAGCGCCTTGAAGTAAGGCAATATTAAATGTTGGGGAATCGCCTCAAATTAGGCGATCCTGAAATTAATGAATGAAGAATCGATGGAAACAATGAGATATGGTGAATCAAACTACTAAGCCATAAAAGCGGTGGCAACTGAAGTCACTACAATATAGATGAAATGAGACAATTAAGAGGGGGAGTTTGTTACTTTTCTCTCTCGTTGCAATCTCTTTTGCAACTTATTAAATTCAAGTCTGAATTTAGTTTGATACTCTCACAGAGGAGATTAGTCTGCGCCCATGTCAGTAAGCAGTTGGGCAAGTAAGGTAAGAGGCACAGGTGGTAGGCCCGCGACCTCCAACATTCAAAAACGCCCTGGAGAAACCACGGATTAGATAAAAATAAAAAACTGGCGGTTACTATTTCCCCAGAAATCCTCGCTTGGCAGGCGCAATGTAACCAGTAAATTAACACGCCACACTCTCAACCACTCTCATTGGTGGAATATGGAGTACAGGTGTTTCTGGATATCCAACAAACAGCTTTGTGGGAAAAATTATGTGGGGATGTGCACACTTTTTTCCCAAACACGGTGTACATTGCACCTCACTCCATGTCACACAGTTAGCTGGATCTTTGTTTTTAAAAATAAGGAGGCAGCAGATGAAGCTGCTGCGGTGTGCGTAGTGATCAACCTCCCCAAAGGGCAGCAGGTCATCAAATCCAAGTGCACCAGATGGACAAAATCCAACCAAATTTTCCTCACGTTTGACTTTTTGCCCACTACAGTCAAGCGTGCCATTCTGGAGCAGCACATGATAGATGGCCTCACCATATATGGCGAAATACAATCCTTCGAGATGCAATGCTTTATGATGATGCCACACCTGTGCACCAGCAAAGCCATTCCAGTTCTGATTCCAACTGAGGAGATTGTGAAGGACCTAACCCAGATCCCGCACTCCACTTATATTAATATTGAAGGGCATACCACCCACCTTTTCCGGGTAACTGTAGACAGTGCACCCCCATCTGCACCCACTGTGATGCTTTTGGCCATAAGGCACATGCATGCCCCACCAAGGAGGGCATCACATTCCAAGAGCACCCCTTGGCGGCCATGGCCAGCGGGGAGGCTCAATATGAACCAACCACCAATACCAAAGAGGCCTTCCCGTGGGGAGCACAAGGCTGCTACCTACTAGTAAAGCCTGTCTCCCCTCAAGAGCGAAAGAAGGCCAAACAGGCCCGCAGGGCCACGGCTAAGGAAGCGGCCAAAGTTGCCTCCGCTATCCCACACTCCCAACGCCAGGAGGACATTATAACCTTTGCGGCGGAAGCAACTTATGAATCCCTCAACCAATCAGATTGGGAGGCCCAAGCCAATTGGGCCACCCAATCTGAGGATCCGATGGGTAACTCAATCTCATCAACCTTTGCAACCAAGACCTGATTAAAACTGACTTGGTCTCCAACCTACCTGAAAATTTTTTTGACCTGAATGTTGGTGCTTTGAACTCATCCGCACCACAAAAAATCTGTTCAACAGCGGGGAAACAAAAAGCGAAGGCAAAAGCTGACGCGAGCCTGTCTGCCAAAATTAACAAATCTACTGATAGCGTTGCTGCAAACACCCGTGCCACCGTGAAGGCCCGTGGGGATCCAGAGGAGGCTGGTGGGCCCAGGTGCTCACCCCTCGCACCTAAGGTGTGATGGGGGAAGCCTTCACTTTTGGGACGTTGAATATCGCCAGACTCAAGGCCTCACCATCTCAGGCTAGGAAATTGAGTTTTTTACAAAAAAAATTTACCCGTGGACATCCTGGCCACCCAGGAGTCCCACTGTCTGCAAGGTTCTGGGGACGCTTGGAAAACCATGCTCCTCCCTTCCCTATCCTTCTGGTCTGAGCACTGTGGGGTGCTTGTTCATAAATTTTTTTTAAATTTTTATCATCTAAATCCTTCCTCGATGGCTGAGTCCTTGTTGTTACATTTTCAAAGCTGAAATTGCGCATGCTATTGTCAACATTTATGCCTTGACCTGTGCACGAGAGCGTCAGGAATTTTTCTTGTTGGTCAAATCCCTTCCGTTACCCCATGACCCTTTTGTAGTTGGTGACAAGAACTGTTGGCTAAACACACCCACGGACCGTTGGCCTTCCTCATCCCATGCCCCCCAGGGTCACGTAGAACTTCGTGTTCTAAAGGCCACTCTTGGGTTACTAGATGCGCTGCTGCGGCAAGCTCTGCTGCTCAAAAACATGACGTGGCCACACATTCCCAACAGCCAATTAAGGTCCATGACTCGCATCAACCTTATCTTCCACACCGGCAAAATTTTGATCTCATATTTCCCACTTCCACACATCAAAAATCAATTTCTCCGACCACTGGCTGGTCTCAATAACCTACCACTTACCCGTCACAGTGGCTAGGGCCCCACATTGGTGCAAACTCCGCCCACCCAAACTCGTGTCACCAGGTTTTCACTTGGGTGGAATCAGTGACTTCAGCAAAAGAGTTTATTACACCGTTTTGCAAGGACCCAATTTATACATGGTCAGCCTTTAAAGAGGATACCATCTGCCACGTTCACCACCTCTCCTCCTAATGCTCATGAGCTACATCGGCTGTCATCTCGCGCACTCTGGAAGAGATGGCACACCTGGAGTCCAACATCCCAGCCACAGGCTACAGCCCTTCTTGGGGCCGGAAGTGGGCAGAAGCAGCCACCTACCTCAATGCGCTTGAAAGGCGACACAAGTATTAGGTTTGTGTTCAGTACAGGGCCAAACACATTACAGAGGGCGGCATGTGCTCCGCATATTTTTTAAAAAATTCTTCACACCGCGCCAGAGCGTGGCCTGCACACAGGTGCAGAGGTCAGATAATTTTGTAGCGGATAAGCTGGCCAAAGTGGTGATCGAAATACAAAAGTATTACTTTGTGTTGTACCGATCTGATCCAATTCAGCCAGCTAAAATGGCGAATTTTCTTGATAGCACCCACATCCACACCATTTCCCGATACCCAGAATTAATGAATTTGATTACTCCAAATGAACTCTGGACAGCCATCCACGGTGCACCAAATCAGAAATGCCCAGGCCCTGATGGCATTCCATATGAATTCTATAAAAAGTACTTCAAATATATATCCTCATTGCTGCTTGCCTCACTTAACCAGAGCCTTCTGGAAACGCGCCTCCTACCAGGAGGACAAGAGGCCTTCACCATCACACTCTACAAGAAAGGGGATAAGCTAGACCTAGCCAACTGGCGCCCCACTTCTTTAACTAACATGATACAAAAAAATTAACTAAAATCATTGCTGATCGTTTAGGGACTGTAGCATCTGCCACCATCTCCCCAGAACAATTTAGTTTCATAACTAGAAGGTCAATTTGGGACAACGTGCACTCTGTGGCTAATGCATGCCAGTCCACGGCCTCTGGGGCACTTGTATTTTTGAACCAACAGAAGGCCTATGGTAGAGTAAACTGGGAATACCTCAGGGCCTGCCTCCACCAATTCTGCTTGCCCCTCGCTTCATCAGCTGGGTGATGCTGCTCTTAGAATCTGCAACAATGGCAGTTCGTGGCCCTGGCTTCCTAACGGAAGTAGTCCGCCCTCAAAGGGGCTTGCTGACAAGGGTACCCCTCAGCCCACTCTTATACAACTTCATCCTTGACCCACTACTTCAAAATGTGCATGCCCAACTCACTGGGGTCCATGCACCAGGCCAAGCCCCAATCAAGATGATGGCGTTTTCAGATGATTGTGTGGTTGGGGTGTCTAATAATCAAGATGCACGCGCGCTTGAAGCTCTCATCCAGGAGTATTCCCGGGTAAGTAATGCTGCACTGAACGCTTCCAAAACCGAAATCATCTTCCTTGGTCGGTATCAAACCTTCTGGGCCCCAGCGACCAGTGCCCAGACCAGCCCATCAGCTCGCACACGAGCTCGCCTTCCCTGCTCACCCCACACCACCCCACTTGTGCTCCCCTTCATGCCACGCCCTACCATAGGGCCTGTCTGACATCTGGGCGTGTGGGTGGAGGCAGGCAGGTATGCCTCAGCATTAATGGAAAGTCATATTCTAGACAATGTGACGAAGCGCATCGCCTCCCTCAGTGCCCACCCTACTTTCCTTAATGGCAGGGTTGTTTTAGCCAACTCTATGCTCCTCTCCAAAGTCTGGTTTGGAGCCCACGCAATCGCCTTCTCCCCGGGTTTATTCAAATCTATGTATGCCCTTCTACAAGGGTGGCTATGGTCAGGCTGCCCACCGCCAGTGCGGCTTGAGGTCATGTTTGGCCCTCATCATCAAGGTGGCATGGGCCTGCTTGACTTTAAAGCACATGCTACCAAGATTATGGGCACCTGGATTGCGGCTATCACCGCCCCTACACTCCCCTCCTAGCACTAGTCCTGCGCGACTCGCTCCAACTTCTCCCACGCCCTGGGACTTAACAATCCATCGCACCCTCACTCCTTGATGAAATATCTGGCATCCTAACCATTGGCCACAGGTCCTCATGGTACTAAAGCCCAATACAAACGAATCCTCCTCTCCATGCGGAGCGCTGAGTGGATAATCCATATTTTTGGACACACAGCCCAGAGAGGCCGCCCCTCTCCTCAGTTCACACAGGAGGTACAGGGGTTACCCATTCAAGATGGCTTGATCCCCACATGGCCACATGTTCCTATCCAGGGTGGACTACCTGGACATGATGGACATCCCTTATTCCCTTAAGACCCAGAAAACTATTTGAAAATACGCACACCACCCTCTGTTGCAGCCTCAAATCCGTTCACATGTGTGGCGCTGCCTAAGGCGGGTGTATCGTACAGCTGAGCGCTCTAACGCTTTACACTCATCCTGTGTCATGTGTGGCCAGTATGAAACGCTGTTCCACCGCCTAGAGAAGTGCCCTACCTCTAAAGTGATATGGCGCGAAGTTCAACGTCTGCTTGGCCAGGATCAAACACATCCCTTCAGTCTGCCAAGAGATATGTTTTCTATATCCCTTTTACCCCTCTTCCACCCTCCCTCCATGCTCTGGTGGTCACAATCGCCATGTGGACTATCCACACGATTGTTTTAGATGCCATAGAAGGCTCCACCCCCACCCTCCCAGAAGCTGTCCACAGATTCCAATCCCATTTAGTGGACCACTTACAGGCGTGGATGTTTGGGTACCTCCCACCATGTCGCCGTCAGCTGGTCTCCTCCTAGTTCCCAGTTTTGTTCATCAAATTGGACCCTTTTCTCCACACGTGTTCAATTGTGGTTATGGCCCCTTTACACGTTCCCTCCTCCTCCCCATAGTGGCGTTCCTTCTGGCAAAAAGAGATATCTTCGCTTCTCCAGGGTGCCTTCCCTGTTACTAAGTTTCAATTTCTTTCATGTCTACATTTGGAAGTGTCCATCCCCTGGTCAGCCTTCCCCGCAATAAATCAATAAATCAAAGAGGGGGAGGTTGTTAATAAGTTGAGATTAGAAAAACAGCGAGGATACGCTGTGTTTAATATATTAAATAAAGAGTATAGTGGGAGCAAGTGCTCCATATTATTTATTATTTTATTTTGTTGTTTCGAAGGGCAACAATCATCATATTGTTGGTCCTATTGCTCAGTGGGCCAAGCCCTGTGCAAAATTCCTCATGGCATATCTTAACAATTCCGCTAATTTTATAAAAGTGATTGTTGGAATTTCCAGCAGTAAGCCAATGTATCTGTTTACAAGCATCTAATGATAATTAAGCTAACTTGTATTTAAGTCAGCGGAATCTTATCTCTGCGCCAACTGCCATAAGAAATGATTGAGGGATTTTCCAGTGGAAATTCGAAGTATTCATTATCAATCATTTAGGTTGGACCATCTAGTACTAAAAAAATTATTTAGGTTTTGCAACTAATGAGAGCACCAGCGACTCATGCTGAGGATGCTCAAGGTTCTATTAAATATAAATTTATATATGATTGACCAGACACTTATTCTGAGGATGGATTAACCTAATTTAATATTTGGTGATCAGATGAGCAGATCTGCAGGTATTTGTTATATAGTATTAATAAATAAAGAGACGATCTGATAGAGTTGTGGCATCAAGAGGCCAATGGGTCTTCTGGTAGTGATTGGCCAAAGAGTACTTGGGTGCATTAGCCCTGAAAGTAGTATAAATAGTCATTCATTCCCTCTAAATAAACATCTCTCTTGCACCATTCTTAATTTGTATTTTGATAGTGGCTAATACCCTGTTGGAAAAGTAGTAGATATGATAAGGGGATCCTCAATAGGCAAGGGTGATCATGCCTGGAGTGGCTGGTGCTGCCAGATCCCATGCCTCCTCCTTATGAGGAACCAGTTAGAATCTGCCCAGATGGCTACCAGCAGATGCACTGACAGGCTGTTAACCCTAGAGGGGTACAGTGCGAGAGTTTCCATAGCCTCCCAGGAAGGAGATAGACTCGCCAGGGCATGCCTAGATGGGATGGTGAAGGATCGTGAGGGTGGGGCAGAATGGAAGTGCCTGAGCCACCCAGGAAGGGGGCTGGACTTGCCGGAGCACACACTGAGGACACTTGGGGCTAAAGGCAAAGCCATTGGTGGTTAGTAGGTGGGTTGGACGCAGGACTTGTAGGGGTTGGTATGTTAATGAAGATGAAACAGCAAAGATACCAGTCTTCATACTGGTTGGCCTGGCACACTAGTGGAGCCCATGGTTGATTTTGTGACAGCTGTCATATATGCTTGCAAGCAATTCCGGGTCTACCTTCATGGCACTTATTTCAAAGTTGTTACTGGTCATGCTTCCCTAAAATGGTTAAACAACTTAAGAGAGCCTGAGGGCTGATTAGCCTGCTGGGCATTAAAGCTTCAAGATTATGACTACACCATCGAGCATCAAGCTGGGGCAAAACACCAGAACACCGACTGTCTATCCTGACTTCCCACTATTGCAACACTTAGTCAGGCTCCAAATGAGTTTTATTAAAATGATCAGTGGAGAATATCAAGATGAGCCTGAATCCGTCTAAACAATATTATAGGATCTACAAAAAAATGCAACCATTGAAAACGGGATGCTTTACAAGATCTTCAAGGACAAAAAGTATATTTTCCCAAGACCATTGGCCTGAACTGACCTAATAATGGCAGCGCATAAGGCCATAGGGCATGGAAGATTCAAAAAGATGAAAGAGCATTTAAAGCAATTCTACTACTGGGAGTCAATGCATTTCGACATCCAAGAAATGCTGGAATGCTGTGCAGAGTGCTAAGGAGAAAAACCATTCCAAAAAAACACATCTTATCAGCTTATTTGGCCCAACTTTGCCTGACACACTGTATCTATCAACGTTGTTGGCCCACTTCCAACAAGCAATATGAGGGCTAAGTACATAATAGTAGCCATCAACCACTTGACCAAATGGGTTGAGGCCAAAGCCATTTGGGGAGCTGGAGCATCAATCACCGCCAACTTTGTACTTGAAAACATCATCCACAAGCATGGATTTCCACAGGTTATTCTGCTAATAAAGGAACCAACTTTACCACCAATGTCCTTGCCAAGCTCAATCAACTAATGGGAGTATGAGGTGTGTTTTCTGCTCCCTATCACCCTGAAACATATGGGACTGTTGAGCGCATAAATGGGACGTTGGTGAACATCATCCAGAAATAACCTTGGCCAAACTATCCAAATGGAGTACTTATCTAAATTTGGCAGTCTTCGCATACAATATCTCCTACCATTAATTAACCAGGATGTCTCTGTTTCAAGTATTAAATGGAAAACACCCAGCCCTACCAACGCTGCTATATTTGGCCCTAGAGGATCCTGGCGAAAACACTTACCCTCAGTACATTAAAAAGCTTGCGAATGCCTTAATCAAACTACAAACTCAAGCCTATGACAACAGTTTCACCGAGAAAAAGACCCAACATCAAAAAGACTTAGAGAAACCTCTACACACTGGCCAAATTCAAAGTTAATGACGAAGTTATAGTTTGTAACACCCACAGATTGGGCAATTGCAAAAGTTAGATCGTATCTGGGTCAGGCCATTTGAAGTGATTAAGAAAACGTTTCTGTTCATATATACAATCAAGGATATTAGGACTGGACATATATACAACCAAGTCCATGCAAAATTCCTAAGAAGGTTTAATAAGTGGGCCAATTAAGAAATAAAGTTTAAAAACAAAAACACAAAACAAAACAAAACAAAACCAAAGCCAAAAAATATTTATATATAATAGTTTTATTCTAATTAATGTTTTTTTTCACACTTGAAGTTGAGTAGAGGATCCAACTTCAGACTAAGATGGGCATTCAGGCTATCATACTTTAGACTCATCGGGCGTTCAGGCTGAAGTTAACAACCAAGAAACTCAAGTCCATTGTAACTGATGGAAAAACCCCAGTTCCGATCGACATATAATCATACAATACTTTGGTGCACTGACAGTCAACCAAAGCAGCTTAACCAAGTAGGGAGAGGTTTGAAGCGCTGACAAGAAGCCAAACATTCACCTACTATTGGTTGGTTATGCCAAATCTTCTGGGGACATTGGTCCAAAACCAACCTACACAAAAAATTCCTTGATGAGGGAAAAGACCAACAGGTAAGTGAGGTATGCAAACCCTGAAACAACCTTTGTTTAATTCTGTATGATAAAACGACCCGCTGACCAGAGCTCATATGGGGAGCAACCAACAATGCTCCCCAGGAAAGGGACATGCTAGGGTGAAAAATACAAAGTAAACTTCATAATGGGCAGGCGCGCCTTATAAAGGCAGTGCTTCAGGGGCCTCACCTGAGCTATTGATTAGGCTCTCACAAGCCTAATCTACAACTTGGGTGAGGCACGACCCAACGCCCAAAGCGACCAAACAATAAAATCTTTTATAAATGATCTGACTCAGATTAGTATTTTCCAAATCCAAGTTGGAATGTAGCAAATGGGATAAACCCATCTGTTACATCACCACCTGCTAAAGGAAGGCCCCTCCCTGAAGAGGGGCCCCACAGCGGAAGGCTGCCACTATGAGGGCTTCCTGGGGCGAGTTGCCTCAAGCCCCAGGAAATTTTAACCCAGATAAACTCCAGGCCCCTTGAGAAAAAAACAAGTGGTGAGGGCGAATCAGGACTAGGCTGTCAGAATCAGTCTACCTGGCACGATTATGCACACCCAGCTCATGGCTGTGTCGCGCCCCCTCCAAGGCTCCCACCGGTGATGGTCTTCTCATCCTGACTGGGAAGGCGCATTTGCCAAGAAAACGTAAGAGGGATGCACAGTTCAGCGCGGCTGAACAGCCCAAGTCTGAGACCGCAAACCCAGCAATTGGCTGCATTGCGCCCCCCTCCCAAGCTTCTACTGGCGATGGTCTTCCCATCCCAACTGGGAAGGCGCTTTCACCAACAAAACGAGAGAGGGGTGCATGGTGCAGCGCAGCTGGACATCTGACCCCTTTCTGGGTGGACCATCTGCAGGTGAGGGAGCCCTGCTGGGGAAGGTCCCCTCAGTTCCACCGAATCCCTGGTGGGAGGGAGGGCCCACCGGGAAATTAAACCAATGGTCACTTTGGCTCCAGGGTTGGCCATCAGTCACTGGCTCCCACTGGTGCTGGTTCCTTGACAACTGGGACCAAGTGACCAAAGAGGTCAGACTACACTGGGGATTGGCAGGTGCAGTGCACAAAAACTTTGGAATAATTTAAAGGATAAAAAACCCCAGTTCTGACTGCTGTATAATTGAACAATACTTTAGTGCATTGACAGTCAACAGAAGCAGTCTAACCGAGTAGGGAGAGGTTTGGGGCACTGACAAGCAGCCAAACATTCACCTACTATTGATTGGTTATGCCAAATCCTCTGGGGGGATTGGTACAAAACCGACTTACACGAAAAACTTCTTGATGAGGGAAAAGACCATCAGGTAAGCGAGGTATATGAACCCTGAAACAACCTTTGATTTATTCTGGATGATAAAACGACCCGCTAACCAGAGCTCATCTGGGGAGCAACTGACAATGCTCCCCAGAAAAGAGACATGCTAGGGTGAAAATTCTGAAGTAAACTTTGGAATGGGCAGGCGCGCCTTATAAAGGCAGTGCTTCAGGGGCCTCACCTAAGCTATTGATTAGGCTCTCACAAGCCTAATCTACAACTTGGGTGAGGCACAACCCAACGCCTGAGACGACCAAAATATAAAAACTTTTATATATGATCTGACTTGGATTCAGAAAATCCTAATCTGAGTTGGAATGTAATGAATGGCATAAACCCATCCGTTACATCCATTCTCATTGAGTGTTTGGGCCAATAATAACAGACCAACATAGGCTAATCAGGAATCTTAGGGCTTATGCTCGAGTTAAGAGGGGGAAGATGTAAGATTCTGGTGGTTGACTCAAAATTGAACATTTTACAACCATCAGATTGAGCCAATTACCTTTTCAACGCTTGAGCTAACACATAAACTCTCATTTCAAAGTCTATTGCAATTATATTATCTGGGCCAAATATCATAATGTCATTTTGATCAAGTAATTAATTAAGTTCTCAGGCCAAGTACGCTCACATATTATGGCTGATTTCCTATGTTTCAAATCTTAGCAATTGGTCCCAATTATCAGAAACACAACCACAAGTATACAAAATCATTCTAGACTGACCTAAAGTTAACATCTGAAAATCCCATGGACTTCAGATGAACAAAAAATGTAATTAATTTTCCGCCATAGGGCGAAATTTGTATGCCAATCTGCGTAATCAGCACAATAGCACTTGCACATGGACTTTTTAAAAGGAGTACCTAGTGCTATCAAGAGAGAGGCCTGCCAATGCCCTGATTGGGGTGAATCATTTACTTCAATTGAGGCAAGAATTTCACAGAAGGTGTTTAATAACAGCAATGTGATGAAACTCAAATCAAAAAGATCCTAGGACAATTTTGCATGCTTCTATAATAATTTTTGTACCTAAAATCCTCCCAAATTTGAGAGTATTTTGCCACCAATAAACCTAAGAAAAGGTTTCAGTCATAACAGTTCAAGGGCCAAACTGAGGTGGTAGATATATCTGCTGATATTTTGTACTCTTTTGTGGCCAGGAGATGCCCTAGAGGTATAAATATTAGTGCCTGGCCTAATGACCAATTATTTAATAAATAGCTTATATTAAAAGTTATATTTATTTCATCTCTTTCCTAATTTTCTCATAAAATACTTTCTTTGCAGAAAGTGTTGACAAGCTGGATGCGCCTAACCTACAGCTTGTATGTCTACCAGCCTCAGAAGACGTTCCTGAACATGAAGGGAAAATTATGCTAAAATCGGCTGTAAGAGTGGAGGCGAATCTAGTAGGCCTAGTGAGTTTTTGAATGGTCCAAATACCGTAAAACTATAGTCACTAATGAGATTCAATCATTGGAACTTTGGCCTGAATAGATGTGCAGGATAATGATACACAAGCGAGCGATCCTTGGATTCTCACAGCAGGGTTGGCGCCACCTGACTACTAAATATAAGCTATTTTTCAAGAAGTATGAATAAAAGTGTTACCCCGGTTTAAGGGGTTCCACCAAGAATCAGCTAGGGTCTTTTGGCCATTTTTTGTTTTTTATCCAAAACACTCTTCTCATAATATCAGACTTGTAATTGTCCAACACTGACCTTTCCCACTCAATTTTGCTTATTTGCAGCTCATTTTGTTAGAGATGCCAACCAGGGATGTTTATTTTATTGTTTTAGATATAAAAATAGTTTCTGGTTGAGCTTACTTTATGAGGAGTTAAATTGTACCTGTTTCATTAGATCTAGTAATGCTTGAAAATTTTTGAAGAGTTCCTGATGTTCTTTAGTTAACTTTCTGCAGATTTAATAGCAATATTAAATTTATATCTATGAGGCAGGTTTTGAGCTGGGCGGGACAAACAAGGAGGGACAGCAGCTAACCATCTCTCATCTAAGGTGTGTCTAAAACAGTAATATGAGAGAGAGTTTAGGCTCTGGGTTTGAGCCATTTTTAGTTATAGATATAGTACAATGTCTTTTCCAGCTTGAAACTGAACCTGTACCTTACATTTTTCCCAGAATTTTAAGCCCAAGGCTTACTTGGCGCATTAAAGAGTAAGCTGTATACATGAAATAAGTGGCAGAGTAGAAAAGAAAGATTCTAGTTCTGACAATAATTGTATTATATCCCTTTAGATTAATTATTTAGTCTCAGACAAACAGTGTTTACCAACGAGTATACTGAATCTCCATGATCAAATCCTTTTCAGGTAAGTGGTGAATGATATTCTAGCAGCTAAACTCACTTATAGTATAATAAGTTCACTGAAAAAGCATTAAAGGTCGTGTCAAATTTATATGCACAACTGTTACTAAAAATGAACTTTAATTTTCTCAGACGACCTCAAAAATTATTAGTAGTTAACATGACTATACCAATGGCTAACTTAAAGAAGTAAGTTCTCAGGTTTGTGAGGAGCTGCAATCATACTTAGGGCAATTTCTCAATTTTAATAATATTGCATTAAATTTTTTGATGAAAACTATTCTTAGTGCACTTATGTTAATGTTGTTTTATATAGGCTCAAAGTTGTAGAAATCTTGGACAGCGGCGCTCCATCAACATGGTGTAAAATTGGTATAAAACTAGGCTGGCGCTGGATATAGATCATTACAATAATTATGTACATCAGGTTAAGCTCCATTAAGTCACTAGAAGCGTAGAACCCACTACCATTATGGATTGAGCTTTGGTAGTCATCATACCAACTAATTGTACTACCAATTAAGTGCTACGGTATTTTTATCAGAACTGCTTTTAGGAGGAATTATGGAGTAAAGTTAAATTTCTAAGATAACACTCAAATGTTTCAATAATTCGTGCATCTTTCTAACAAAAGAAATGCAATAAGCAAAAACCATTTGAGATACTGTTCATTACCTTAGCATTTAAAAAAAGATTGTCTTTATTTTCTATCAAAAACATTATAAAGCTAAATGTTATAGATGCAAATTAATGGATTCTAAAGGCAAACATTTGAGTGCATGTTGGTATCAGATTATTCCAGCATGTCTTTAATTAATAAATTGAAACAGACATGTGGTTGATTTCAGCTTGGTCTTTAAGGAGAGAAGTTTTTGCAACATTTCAGTGATCATAAATATTCCTAACGCTGTGTTAGGGCTACTTTTACAGAGCATAATACTTTTTGGCTACTATTAGCAATTTTTACTCTTATCTTATTCAGGTGAATGCCAACAAGTGTTAGCATTTGTTTAATTAATGCCAGTGTAGAAGTTGAAAAGCGTTGTATTACTTTAATGGTTTAAAGAGTTTGGGTAAAAACTAGAGACCATGATATGGTCTGATCAATGATTGCATGCAAACTTTTATCAGGGCTCACAAGGGTAGGAAAAGTCAAACAATGTGCCTGTGTGAAAACACAGGTCCCTTTTTAAAATGGGTGATTACATTCTGAGTTGTGCGTAGAAATTTTTACATCACATTGATATGGTATGAATCTGATGATTCTCATCAGTCCATACAGCAATCACAATCCAGTGAAGGGTTTGTAGATGATTAAATTGATTTTTAGTAAAGAAAGGTTTATTAGCATCTGTGAAATTCCAACGATAACTTGCTTGGTATTTATATTCCTGCACGCTAATAGGGACGAAGTCTCATTGATTAATCCTTGATTTTGCCAGTGGCTTACAGTATTCTGACTGTTCATAATCTCACCAGGCTTATTAAAATAGCCCTGACTCTTCTGGTCAATTTTGGGCTTGTTATTTTCTCTGTAATTGGAAACTTAGAAAAGGCAAGGATAGATACAAGCGGGGGGTTTTGCACTTCCAGCTTGTCAGCACTCTCAAAGAAAGGATTATGAACAAAATCAGGAAAGGGATTAAATAATATATCTTTTATTAGAAGGTATCTATTTGATGATCAGTCATTAAGCCAGGCAGCAGTAATTATACCTCTAGGGCATCTCCTGGTTACTTTTGAGAACAAAATTTTAACAGATCTTTTACCACCTCAGTTCAGCCCTTGAACTGATATGACTGAAATCTATTCTTAGGCTTATAGATGGCAAAAGACTCTCAAGATCAGAAAGATTTCAGGGACAAAAATTGCGATAAAAACATGCAAAATTATCCTAGGATCTTCTTGATTTGAGTTTCGTCATACTGCTGACGAAATACACCTTCTAGGAAATTCTTGCATCAATTGAAGTAGATAAAATACCCTCAATTGGGACGTCAGCAGGCCTCTCTCTCAATAGCACTATGTACTCCCTTATGGGTGGTTCATGTGCAAGTGCTATCATGCTGGTTACGCAGATTAGCATACAAATTTAGCCCTAGGGCGGGAAATTGATTACATTATCGTTTGTCTGACTGTCCATGGGATTATTAAATGATAACATCAGGATGGTCCTAAACGAGGTTGTATACTGAATGTTTGATAATGTTCCCATTAATTGGGCTCAATATCCAAGATTTAATGCAGTAATAATTTGTCATAATGTGTGATTGTATTCAGCATGAGCTTTTTGATAAATTACTCAATAAATTGAAGTTAAAATATACAGGCCAAGACGTGTAGTTGCAATAGTCTTTGAGGTGAGAATTAGGGTTTTATCTAAGCATTGGGAGGATAATCAGCCCAATATGATGGTTTTCAAAGGATTTATTTTTGAGTTAATCACAAGAATCTGACACCATCAAAGAGTCTGTAGGATTTTCCTGTTATGATTACTAAAAATTAATGGATCTAACCAATTAATTATAGACTATTTGAAGTGTACCAACGTTGCTAATGAGGACACATATCCTTTACCTTAGATTGATGAGCGTCGTATCATCTAAGAGGAATAAAATACTTCTCAGCGATGGACATGATCTCTAAATATTAGCAGACTAAACTGCTAAAAAGGGGAGCAAGAGAATTGAGGGATCATCACTTTCAAGGGCAATATCAGCCCATTCAGATGCCACAGGGGCTTTGTAATGCCCTGATTACAATACAGTAGGTGATGGAAAGATTCCTAGATATAAAAAAATACTTTTCCTTAAATTTAAATTATATTAACATTTCTAATAACATTCACCAAACTTCTGTTGCACCACAAATAAGTATTTTTTTGACTTGCAGCCAGATATCTTAAGATCAATCCAAGGAAATGTACTTTCTTTTAGTAGCAACTTAAATACTAATAAACAGTTAGCAATTAGTATAGTTTAAACACTCAACAGACCAAGGTAATGAAAATGAAAAAGAAGCAAATATTATACAAAATGAAAAACAAGTTTTTTAAGGATTGTCAGGTATTATTGGAAGTTTTTCAAAAGTTTTAGTAAATTAGGTAAACTGCTATCCTTTTTTGATTAGATCTTTTTTAATTGGATTTTACCTTGTCAAGATGTGCTTAATTAATTAGGGGGAGGTCGTGTAAAGGTGCTGAGGCTAATGTACCCAATTTCTTGCAAAGCCCTTATACTCAGATGGATGCATCTCTTATCATTATAGGAAAGGTACTCTCATAACACAATTATGAAGCGATAGAACAACCCATAGTGTACAATCAGAAAACATTGAATGTGCATGAGCGAAATTGTACAGACTTTAAAAGAGTTCCTGGTGGTGATGTAATCTTGCAAACAATGTTTAGTGTATGTGCAAGGGGTTCACTTCCAAATGGTCACAGACCATACACCTCTTTGATAGCTACAGAATCATAAAGAACCAGAAGAGAAACTAACAAGATGGGACATGAAACTACAGACTTTTGTTTTTTTTGTAATTCATTAAACTTAGAAGAAAGTATTGAAACACTTTTTTATCTCAACTGCCAACTGTAGCACTGGACACTGATCTAGTGGATATCTTGTTTTTAAAAGGTGTTACTTAAGAAATTTTACAATTCACTGGAGGAAGCTTTTTATGGGAACTGAGCAATTTAATCAAGGATACCTTCTTCAAGTATGGAAAGCTTTTCAAACTGATAGATGAGCAAAAGTACTTGATCTAAGACCCACTGAATAACGGATTTAATCATTGAGACCCATCATGTGACTGTAGATGGACTTTTTGAGATTACATATGAGCATCTAAAAGAACAATACAACTGGAAATCTAAGAAACCTATGTGAAGGAGACCATCAAATTTAAAAGGAGTCCTAACAAAATGAACCTAACTGAAAGTCTTCTGAGTTAAATTTGTAAGCTTTTTTGTTTAGTATAAATATTACTATTAATGTGGTCAATATTTCTTATAAGCATTTGACAAATCATATATATAATGATGGTCATTTTTAATTCTGCTAGGTAGTTAGATGCCAAACTGATCAAAGACCAAGGTGCAACAACTGCGGCTAGTTCATCTTAGTGAAGATCACTTACAGACATGGGTGTCCCCAATCTTCCTGACCTACAATAGGACTAACTTCACTTGCTATCTTTTATTAAAGTTAAGTTATTTAATGGTAATCCAAGTAGTTGTTTCTACATAGTGTCACCCAGAATAAACAGAGCAAATTGAACGAGTATGTGGAACCCTGATGAATATTTAAAAAACTTGAAAGGTAAATTGCAAAAAATATATTCCTTTCTGAAACCTTAAGTACTTAAGTATAATATTGCATTACATACTTCCAAAGGTAGATCACCATTATAAATGATATATATAGGCAACCAGCCTTGCCAATTTATTTCTAATCCTGTGTATCTGAAAAGAGGATGCCCTTACCAGATAATAAGAGAACCTTATGCAGAAGTTGATTTAGTTACAAAGTAAGGCTTACTCCAGCTCATTTACAAGTAAGATAAAGTATTAGGAGTAACACAACAAGGATTGAAAAGTATTGCTTAACTTTGAGTTGGAAGATATGGTGTCATAATATGAAAACAACGGTTTTTGGAAGAAAAACAAATATTTTCACCTTTGAAAAGAACATCTTTAGAATTATAGTGCAGTCAATAACATGTTGTTAGTATTTGTACTAAAGAATGGCCTGAAATATTATAAGATTATAATGATAAAAAATATGATTGTCCTCCCTGGGTTGAGCCTTCTGGAATCACTTGAATTGTTATTAAATGACCACTGACCTTAATCAACAAAAATTTATTAAGAAAGATTTGAAAAAAAACCATAAGATAAGAATCTGTCTGAATGCTAGCAGCTGCCATCCAGGAACCCATACACAATGGAAGGCCAACAATCCTGAAGCTTATCAAATAAAGAGGCTACAGCTCAACACTCATACTGGATGAGAAGCAAAGATCCTAAACGAGGACTTAAGTGCCCCATCTGCCACAGGACACCAAGTTACCATATAATTATTAAAAGCTTTAACAAATAAAGACATAGTGTATATTTACTTTAGCAAATTTAAAAGTTTTTTTTACTCTTTGCATAGTTATGATAATAAGCATTATAACGCATAGTAGTGCATAATACCATGTGGAGGATACCCCAGTGCTAGAGAATGGAATCACTGCCACTGCTTCCCTTAGTTCAATCCTGGTATTTGAACTTTGGGTAGGGGACGATTATGACTGTGTTGGAGTTGCGCACCAATACCCCAAACTGAGATAGCAAATAGCAAGGCGGTCCATGGAGTTCCTGGCCTATCATACGCCATGCATGGAGGTTTTCTGTTTTATAATCCTTTCCTGTTTCCTCATTTCCCTTAATTGGTGCAGTATTGTCCCCAAGTCGGCCCACCACAATTAAAATTTAAAAGTTAAAATAGTGCATAATACTAGACCTTGAAAAATTGTAAATGCTACGCCATCGCCTCCATCCAGCCATTCCATTAGTCAAGCCATCTTGAAGGCTATTTCAACTTCCATTCCTTCTGCTCCTGCGCCTTAAAAATTGATATACAATTTTCCTTGTAAAAACCAAAAACCCAGTGCTCACAACAGTGGAAATCCAAGCTTTAACCAGTGAAGACCTTGTTGTAATTGGCTTAAAATCATCTGTGTGATATTATTTATATACTTGTTTTAACAGTTATCTAATATTTAGATATCAAAATGATTTATTCAGAGTATTTATTTCGGAATGTGTCATACGTTTTTTATATTTATGGATTAATGTGTAGATTTACTATCAATTAAATCCCAAAATACCCACCAGCATATCTCTCTTTCCCTTATATTGCCATCCATCAATACTGTAGCCTTAAATGCTTTATTGTCACCTAATTTTTGATAATGTACTATTCTATGTTGCCACATGCTGGCATAAAATCATTGGTAATAGGGTCCTATACTTTTTATGGCCGCCCGCTGGTAGTTAGATTGTATCTGGCATATTGCACCTTTTCAGAAAACCTTGGGCCTTTGCTAGCTTTATACCAACTCAATCTAGATAGCAGGATTTTAGTCTATCATCCTTGAGGGCTGCTTAGTAAACATGTAAAGCACCAATGTGATCTCTGGTATCGAATTAATTTATAAAGAGGATTGTCAATGGAAATGGAATCTTTCCTGTAGAAGCTGTGAGAGCATATCTAAAGGTATACTTAAGCAAACTGTGAGTCACTGGCGGTATTAGATACTATAGTTACTCCCTTCTAATTTATAAAAAACCTATTGCTGTAACTACAGTATCTTTGTTTAGTTTTGGTTAAGGTTACTGTCTTCACTAAATACCTTTTGTTTTTGTGTATATTGAACAGTGCACTTAAAATTTGGTGGCCAGTACTGATTTCAACATTTGGTGCTCACAATAGGGTGCTACACCTTGTACCGCTGAACATATTGTTATCAAGAATATTTCTGACCACCTAGAAAAAATCACCTTGAGGTGGATGTAACGCAACAATCTGATGATATAGTTTCTGGCTACAAAGCCCTGTTTATCAAGCTAATTAAATATGCCTTCATGAGCGAAATTGAAAGCTCACGTTGCCCTACTTTCAGATATCATATTGAATCATCATCATCAAGTAAAATTCTTAATTAAGGATATGAAAGTCCATCAATGACTCCTTGATGGCTTTGGTACTGAAATTTTTAGGAGCTTGACTTTTTACATAAGGACCATAAAACTCAGGGACACAATGTACAGTCCCTAGTAAGTAAAAATAGCACTTTGAAAGTAGACTTACTGACTGCTACCCAAAAAATTTTTAATATGGAAATCACGTTGCATGCGGAACGCCGCCGTTTTTAGAAATGATGAACATATTCAAGTTGAAATTAGTCAGGATCTTTGCAAGTGCTGCCTGAGGCAATCAGTTTTGGAAGCCCTTTTAATGAAATATTATAGCGAAAGAAGAGCGGTGCAGGTTATATTTAACCCACCTGCAGTTATTCCCACTCTTTTGACCATTGTTTCTTCTACATACCCTGGGTAAAAGTAGACTAATGCCATGTTACTCGGTCTCCCTGTACTAGTAACCTGGGAAATCAGTTAAAGATTCTGCAGGCCTCTCAGCCTTTCAACTATGAAAATCTATTTCTGGTTAACCTTATTACTTTACAAAATTACAATGAGAAGCTGAACTTACACAATTTTCTTTATCTCTTTATGATTAGCATGAACAGAGCATCTTAGACTGCTTCCAGTGGTGATGAATTCGTTATACTCTATAAGTCATGAGATAGTTATGCAAAGTTATATAAGGATGGCACGTCACGCCTCAATGCAAGGATCTTTTAATTATGAGAATGGTGAAGCTGAAAGGATGATATTGTGGTTGAGTAATTCCTTAATAACTCATTTAATGAAGATACTACTATTCAAGTGTTAACTTAACACCTTTTTTGGAGGCTCAGACGTTGTCCAGAGCCAACGTTATAAATGGTTTAGCGGCCAGATTGCACTTTGCCATGCATGTGAGCCCTACATAAATTATCATATGGTCTTAATCAGTACTGAACGAGGTGCATAATATCACCCAGATGGTGAATTATATAGACTGTTGCTCTGTCACTTTTGAGGCGCCTAATCAAATTACAAAGGAATCGTGTGACCCACCATCCTTGGTCTTCTCCCTAAACAGGAACTAGCTTGCCTTTTGGTCTGTTTTTGAAAAGTCTGATCTTATTCAAATCACTTTTTATTATTGTGAAACTTGTGCCATTATGTAAATGATTTTCCAAAATTGAGCTCTAGACCCAAAGTTCAATTGGTGAACCTCAAGAATGGAGGAATTGGGAAAAGAAAGGGAGAATTTGAACATAAATTAAACTCTCCGCCTTCTCTAGAAAAGCCAAGTACAAAAAAATCCAACCTCACCCTCAATTTGGAAGAAGACAGCCAATGATGTGCCACCTATGGTGTTTCATCCCATAACAGCGAACGATTTGGGAGCCATGAACAACCTCTCCATGAGAAAACAAGAAGTCAAATTAGTGAAAAAATAGTCACATAGCCTTATGAGCAACAGTTAATGCTACAAGTTCTTCCACTTACCTCAGGAAATCTCCCCAATTAAATGAGGTCAAGTGGCGATGGCTATTGAAATTTTACCAGGATAAAGGCCCCAGTTAGGCATGGAAATAAACTTATATAAATTAAGCGGATACTTAAGATGTCCTCATAATAAATCTGACAGATGCTTATTTTTCAAAATGACATATATTGATATTTCAGTCAATAAGCTTAAAGTCCATGCAATTGTTGATATTATTTCACAAGTTAATTTTTGTCCACTAAGCTTGTAAAAAAGCTGGACCTTGCTCTGACATAGATCAGTAAAAAATCTATGGTACAGCAAGCCCTCATACCACAACTTCTTAAGGAGCATACAGTGCATTGCCGCTGCAATTCAGCACACTGGTAACCTGCTCCCACTAATATTTTATTAAATTAAAAAAAGCAATTTCCTTATTGGCCTTTTTTATGAGAGCTCATTGAGTCAAGGCTAATTTGAGGAAAATACTTTGGATATTCTTGAACAAACCCTTCCATTATTTTATTTCTAAGGAGGAAGTCTCAGTAACTTGAACTCAGGGGTTTGTCAATCTAAATTGTAAAAATGGTAAAGTGCCCATGGTTTATCAGCAGATTTGGGCCCATACGCAGAAGTTACCCAACTAGATTACAGAACTTATGAGGATTACGTTACATGATAAGTCTAATCTGACCATTCTGTTGGGATCTAAAGTAATAGTGGGGACAGAGATTAATTTGAAAATTCCCCAAGATTTATATGGCAAAATATTTGTGCCACACTGGCATTCCACCTCAGACCTTGTCGCCATAACTAGGTTTATCCTCCCCACCCACAATGAAACTCAGGTGCTGTTAGCTACTTTTTATAATTAACCTATTATAAGATAAAGTGAAATCAGATCATTTCTATTATGCATGTTACCATTCAAAGAAGTCCAAATCTTTCTGATTTTGGCACTTAAATGAACTAGGCCTTAAGAGCAATACAGGAAATTAATTTACTCTTTAGTATCTGAGGAAAGCCTATTGGAGTTAACAGAGGAGGAGAAGGATCAAGCGCTGTCTCTTTCTTTAAAACACCATTCTTTTTGCTAAGGACAACTATGATTTGTGCTGTGCAGATGAAGTGCTTCATCACATTGACACCAAAGATCATCTGCTGATTTGTCTCCATCCAATTAGTTTTTTAAGGTGGCAGATGAATTCATTAATACAGAATTTAATCAGCTGGTGCAACATGGGATGCTAGTACCTTTTTAAGGGTCCTTGGGCCTCCATGGTGTTAATCAATATGAGAAAGGATGTTACAAACTATTAGTAATAGTTTATTGCAAAATTAATAGTATTAAATAAAAAAAGATTTCTATCCTTTCTTGCGGATTCTTGATGCTTTAGACCACTTGACAACGTGCAATATTTTTCAGACATGTATCTAATTTCTAACTATTTGCAGATAGAGCTGCCCAAAGAGGAACAGGAAAAAATGCGCCATTATTACAACCCAGGGCCTCTACCAACCTACCAGAATGCCTAAAGGAATGTGAAATTCCCCCTCAACTTTTCAGCAGGCTATGGATAGCATAATTGGCAATCTATAATTTCCTGAGCCCTAGTTTATTTAGATGATATCAAAAAAAATTTCAGAAATTTTAGGATCATCTGCAACAACGTGAGGAAGTGATCCACCAGTTATCTAAAGCTAATCTGAAGAACAAGCCACACAAGTGTAACTTTTTTAATTGTGAGCAGCTGAATTATTTGGGGTTTCTCATTGATAAACATATCTTGCAGCCTCAGCTGGTGAAGATTGGAGCACTTGAACATATGGCACAAATTAGTAGCAAGCATGACTTTCAAGCTTTCCTTTAAATGTTTGGATACTACTGTCAGTTCATAATAAACTTTTGCAATGTAGGTGAATGGCTTGTCAGGCAATTAAAGGTATGAGTGATTAGTAAGGTTGCTCCAGCGCCAAATAGTTAAAATAGTATTCTAAGATCCGCGTCTAATTCCTAGCATTATTGTTTCAGCCATAGTAAGATTTTTCTCCTCATATTCAGCCAAATAGTTTGGTTTTAGATTAGGAGGTTTCTTAAAACCTTTGGTGGAATAAATAAATTAATTTGGAAGTCCACTCCCGCACCAGATTGGATTTAGTACAACTCCTTAAGGGAAAACAACCCCCTACTATAAACCTGGAGCTGATAAAGGGAAATAAAAGTATGTTACCAGCCAATCATCACCTAAGAACTCCATTGATAGGGAAACTGAATTTATTTTCCTGATGTCTGATTGGAGAAAAAATATTAAGATGCTTTCCCGTGATTATGTCATCCCAGCTGTCAATTTACCATCAAAATTAAGCCCTGCAAGATGAAACAATTATTGAGAGCAATGATAGACTATATTACTATTTAGCCAAATTGAGATGCCCTCCACCCAACCTGATTTCACTCTATTCTCACATTTAGCCTCATAGTAGCATATGTACTAGGAGGTATTAATTTAATAAAAGATCCTTTTCTGATCCCTGAGTTTTTATATATTAATAAAATTGCTTAAAAATCCAAAAGCTTCTTGTAATATAGTTTCCCGATAAACTTTAACAGTGGCTACAAGTTTTAATACTCCATCTCCCAATATATTGTTTCAATCCTGTGCATTAGCACCAGCGAGCACATAAGTGCCTGGATTCCATAAAGTAGAGCTCAAAATAGGGGCACTTGTAAACCATAATCTTTTAACTGAAATAGGGGAAGTTTGAGTGAGTAATTCTCCTACCCTCCTCACTAAAAATGAACCAAGGATAGCTGCTCTGGAACAGCAACTAGAAAACGCTCTGTCACGCCTTAAAAAGATAAGGCAGCGCTCCTCTTCAGATCCAAATGAAACCACTCTTGATGTACCCTTTAAAACCCCTTTAGAAACAAGTTTACCCCAGGTGAGGGTACCATTGCTTAGTTTGTATAATTCTATGAATCTGCTATGGAAGGCAGAGCTGACCATCAGAGAATAAACACATCTCTTCTTGCTTGAGTCGCATGGCTTAAGAGGTAATGGTTTCCCATATGGACATCATTAATTCCTGAGCAGAGGCAATGAAAGCGTTTATTGATGAATTTGTCTTGATGCTAATTTGATCAGGGGAAAACATTCCTTTATGCGCCTTAACATATATTAAGGTGAACAGGTTACTGTCATATTTTCATAACCTGATTTAAAGCATCAACATCAAGGACCATGCTGAGCGGCAGGAGGTCCAGAAAGTTAAACTTCAGGCCCTTCCTGATCTAAAGCACACCTTGGACCAACGCTGGTTACAGGCCAGGTATGCCCAGGTTGGTACAAGTGAGGTGAAAAACGCCCTGACCCTTATTTTGGCTCTTGCGTTAAAACAGACGAGCTATATGTTGAATGACAATGGCACAATTCAATTAATCAGGGAACGGGGTTTGAGATCAATTTGATTTATGAAATTTCCAACTTGGGTTAGCCTTGACTCATATAAATTACTTGAGTTTAGAATATGTCAAAGTATAGCACCCTGTCAGATAGAAGTGTGCGCTTATTGGTGCACCTTGGCTTAGCACCACTTTTTTAACAGATAATTTATCCAAGTTTGTTTAACTATGAACCTAAGATATCAAACTTTCTTGTTAGTTGTCATTTCCCATGATGTACACCCAGTTTGTTTATAGTTTTATTCTATGTTGACTTGGCATACCTGTGTGCGGACCTCTTCAAGGATGTATCACACCACATTAGCCAATTTTTTCGCTTTAAAATTACTACAACATCGGGAACACCGCAGGGCTGCCTAGTTTCCCTCTAACCAGGGCACCCGTGTACACTATCCTTGTTCAAAGCTTGGTTATCATTGGCACTTCGAGCCACAGCCAAGTTTTGCTCTTAGTTTGATCACTCCTTTTGTATACTGTGCTAACCACCCTCTCCCTATGTAACTGTAGCTCCACTTCCTCTGCTGTACTACCTCTATTTTCACACTTATAACGAGTTCCCTTGCTTTAGTCCTGTGCTACATGCAACACCTCGCTGGGTGAAGGAGAGTTATAGATACTCTCTTGACATTTGACAACCAACATCTTAACTTTAAGTGCATAAACACTTCTGTGTGCGACTTTTGCAAAATTTGAACAATGTGCGCCAGCTGTTGGCCATGGCAGGGTGGGGCTCACCACTGTTTTCACATTTTACCGATGGTTGTAGCATCTTGGCGTTATACTTGCCATCTCCAACTGGAAAGTGATCACCCTTCTTGCCCATACCTGGTGTATATGGACGCTTCATGATTTGAGAGTTGTGAGTCCCAACTTATCCACCCAATTTAATCAAATTGATACCTATAAATCGCTTTTTCTTTGGCATCACATTCAGACGGTGCAGGCGGGATCATTGACAAAGGGACTGGTGGTGTTGGCCTTTTTTAACGACATACAACCCATCATCAAAATGGGTATAGGATCGTTTGTGGCCAAAAACACATTTTATAACAACGTTTCCATATATACTACTGAGCCATGTCTCTTCACTATGCCTCATATATAAACCCCAATTCAGTGTATCAGATCACCCCAGAGAACCCACGCTTGACCACAACCATGATCCGCGGAACCCAGGAGGTAGAGAAGATATTACAATTACAATCTAAAAACTATTATGTTGTTGCTGAATATATGGTGGGATATGTGGCCTCAGTAGTAAGATTATACAAATACTCCTCTCCATTCTTTGTTGCAGAAACGTACCCTGGGGGTATGCTAGACCCTGAGGAAGAGTTAGGTAGTGAAGTTTTGGATTTCCTGTTATAAATAAAAGAGCAATCGGTTATATTTTTATTGACTGCTACCCTTTCATCCCCTTTAGGGAAAATCAGCATTACTATTTTGGTGGTTACCAGCCTCTGAGAATTTCATTGACCAAGACCTAGCCGGCGACCTTGAGCTGAGTTACTTGCCAGGTGGTATGGTTAGAGGAGGGGCTTCCCAAGGTATTCCCAAGCTGAAAAATATAGGGTTAGTAGACTATCAAGTTGGTACATTTCATTTGTCCGACCACTTATAAGCTATCAAAAACCTCTTGTACCCCATAATTTTGAGTGTAGAATGGTGGCGAAGATTTGACGTTAGAACCTCTTGAAAGAAAATACCCTATCCTTAACTTTGAAGAATGTTCACAAGTTAGTTGTCCCTTTGGTTGATGCCAACTTATAGGTCGTTTTGCCCCACTGGCTCAATTTTCACACCCTCAGCCTTGATCCATTGCTGAAATCATCTTTGGAGGTTCCCTAATTTTCTTGTTTAGATTAGCTGAAAACTTCGTTTGATGAGGCTTCAGCCAATGTACTACCAGACTATTCTGAGTTTGATTGTGGCTAAGCTCACTGTTGATCTGGTTCATATATATTACCCAATTTATCCATTGACTGTACGGGATGAAGCGTCCTTAGATGTGTGGGTTAAGGAGCAGTTTGCTAAAGGAGCAATTTTCAGCGAACCTCCCCTTTATGTTCCACACTTTTCTTTGTAGAGAAGGCCAATGGTACCTTACGCCCATGCGTCGATTATGGAAATCTCAACAACGCCATAATACCAGACTTACATCACATCCTACTGGACTCAGAGATTGCACACTATGTGGAGAAGGCGAGATCTTTCTCTAAGTTGGATTTTTTAAACACGTTTAATCATATCTGGAGTAAGAAGAGACAGGAGTGGCTAACCGCATTCTGTACCAAAAAAGGGATTTTCTAGATTCAGGTTATGCCCTTTGGGCTTAAAAATGCCCATGCTTTCTTATAACACCGTATTGATGCGGCTTTGGGGACCTGCTTGGGGTATGCGCGGTAGCTTATATGGATAATATACTAGTATTTTCCCCTGATTTGAGTCCCATACAGTTCACTTTTGGAAGGTGGTGGAGCGTTTGAGGGCAGCTGACATCACATTATAAATGAGTGAGTGCAAATTCTTTAAGTCCCAGGTCACCTTACTGGGCAAAGTTGTGTTTGAGCAAGGGCATATGATAACTCCAGACAAAGAAAAGGCGATTCTTGATTGTCCCACTCCAACTTCTGTTAAAGAATTGAGCAGTTTTTTTGGGGATGTGTACGTTCCTAAGAAAATCACACCAAATCTTTCTGAAGTTGCTGCGCCTTTGTATAAGGCGAGTGGGGCAAAAGTGCTCAAGTGGTCCTCAACTTTGCATGATGCCTTCCAAGAGATAAAGTGCACTTTGTTATCCACATCCGTTCTTCACCATGTTGACCTCAATAAGAAGTTCATTGCTGCTTCTGATGCCTCCAACTTCTCCATAGCAGCGCCCTAAACACAAGTAGGCAAAGATGGAATAGAGCATCTAATGCTATATTTTTTAAAAGTTGTCTCTACCAGAGTTATACTACGCCGTATATGATAAAGAGTTTTTAGCTGTCATTGAGGCGCTGACCTATTGGCATCATCACTTGCATGGTTCATCCCAACCCTTCCGCGTACATACATATAACCATGCCTACTGTACTACCACACACATCATGTCTTAACCCCATGACAAACCCGCTGGCATGAGACCCTTGCCCAATTTTATTTTTTTATGAGTTTACTAATGGCAAGGAGAATAGTTTGGTGGATGCTTTTAGCAGCAACCCTGCATTAGCTCCTAATACTAAGGAGGTTGAGGTGCATAATACCCATTTGATGATTCCACCGGGTATGATTGTATCTCAACTTCACTCTCCCTTGGCCAATGAGCCAGCGCTCGCTCCTCTGGAAAATGCTGAGGAATATGGTATGTTCAGAAAGTTAGTCCTTTCTCAGCCTTTGTCAGCCAGATATACTATTGTCCTTGCTAAGAGTGCATTGAATCAGGAGTACATCACCAGATGTTACCATGTGAAGGATGAGATGGTGTGTTTTCAGGGGCGCCTATTGGTTCCTGTAGGACCACTTCACCTGGAAATCATCAGGACTACCATGACAGAATCACCATTGGTCATCCTAGAAAGATGAAGACTCTAGAGCTAATTTGCCGCACTTACAATTTGAAGGGGTTGTATGCTCAGGTAGGCTGGTATTGTAAAAAGTGCTAGTTTTCATACTAATGAAACCAAATTGATAACCACTAGTGGGGCTGTTGGTACCAGTTTAAAAGGCTGAAGATTCTTGAACTTCCCTATTGGTGTATTTCATTGTGGAAGACTTGTTTCTGATGGTTATGATGCCAACATGGCTGTGGTGGACTGGTTCACAAAGTTCTCCCGCTTTATTACTTGCAGAACTACAGTAATCGCGGCTGAGATGGCTAGGCTCTTTGTCACTTATGTGTTTGCGTTTCACAGGATTCCTTAATAAATTATTAGAAATTGGGGAACCCAGTTTACCTCTGTCTTTTGGGAATAGTTGTGTAAGACTCTTCAGATTCGCCCCTGCCATTCAACTGCCTATCACCCCCAGTCAGATGGGCAGACTGAACGAGTGAACCAGGGCTTGGAACAGTTTCTGCGGTGTTACACTTCTGAAGATCGTTTATATTGAGTTGCTCACCTTCCTATGGCCCAGTTTAGCTATAACAACACGTTACATGCATCTATCAGTTGTTCCCCATTTTTCACCAACTATGGGTTTAACTCAGCCTTCAACATAGAGATCAGTTGTGGATCAAAATTTGAAGCGGTGGTAAACTTTGATAAGACTATTAAGAATACCACCAGGGGGTCTCCACAAGTTTGGAGGCGGCAATGCTGGCTTACAATGAGAACGCTGATGGTAAGAGACGATTTGGACCAGTGTACAAGGAAGGAGATCTAATTATGCTGGAAGTTAAAAACATCCCAATCAAGCAATCAGGAAAAAACTAGGAAAATAGAGGTCTGGGCCATACTGCGTTGTCAAAAAGGTGAGCCACGCCTCATACTAGTTGGATCTCCCCCTCATTTCGAATCTTTTCAATATTTTATGAAAGTAAGCTCACGTTATTTGAGGGCCCCCTTTCAGAGGCTCCTGAGGCTTATCTCATGGATGGGGCGCCAGAGTGGGAAGTGAACGAGATTGTAGCCTCTTGTTGGGTAAGAAGAAATCTCAAGTATCTTGTATCCTAGAGGAACTTTTATGTAGCGGAGAACAGTTGGGTTCCTTGCATGGGACTGCGCCCATGCCCAAAATTTTATTGTGGCATTCCACGAGAATTTCCTCAAGGCTGCAGTATTTAAGTCCAAGCAAGCCTTTGACGCCATGAAGTTTCCCTGCTCAAAAACTCTTCTTTTTCAAATGCCCCTGGATGGGGGTGGAGCCCAAAAAAAGGAGGAGAAGGTAATGCCATGTTTACATGACCTGATTGAAGGCAATAACATCAAGGACAATGCTGGGTGGCAGGAGGTCCAGAAGGCTAAACTTTAGTCCCTTCTTGATCTAAAGCACACCTTGGACCTACGCTGAATACAGGCCAGGTATGCCCAGATTGGTACAAGTGAGGTGCAAAACGCTCAGCCCCTTGTTTTGGCTCTTGCATTAAAACAGACGAGCTATATGTTGAATGACAATGGCATAATTTAATTAATCATGGAACGGGGGTTTGAGACTCATTTGATTTATGAATTTTCCAACTTGGGTCAGCCTTGACTCAATACAAATTACTTGACTAGAGAATATGTCAAAGTATAGCACCCTGTCAAATGGAAGTATGAGCCTATTGGTGCACCTTGGATTAGCACCACTTTCTTTTAATTTAATTTATTGCGGGGAAGGCCGGCCATGGGACGGACACTTCTGAATATGATCAGAAGAGACAAAACTTAGTACCAGGAAAGGCACCCCAGAGACGCGATGCTATCTCTTGCTGCCAGCGGGAACGCCACTTATGGGGAGGGGGAGGGAACGTGTGATGGGGCCGTAGCCACAATTGAACACGTGTGGAGTAAGGGGTCTGATTTGATGAACCATACTGGGAACCAGGATGAGACCAGCTGTCAGCAACGCGGTGGGAGGTATCCAAACATCCACGCTTGAAATGGTCCACCAAATGAGACCGGAATCTGTGGACAGCTTCTGGGAGGGTGGGGGTGGAGCCTGCGATGGCATCTAAGACAATCGTGTGAATGGTCCACATGGCGATTGCAACCACCAGAGCATGGAGGGAGGGTGGAAGGGAGGAGGCCATTGATAGAGCAAACATATCTCTTGACAGACTGAAGGGATGCGTTTGATCCTGGCCCAGCAGACGTTGAACTTCGCGCCATATCATTTTAGAGGTGGGGCACTTCTCCAGGCGGTGGAACAGCATTCCATACTGGCCGCACATGACACAGGATGAGTGTAAAACGTTAGAGCGCTCAGCTGTATGATACACCTGCCTCAGGCAGCACCACACATGGGAGCGGACTTGAGGCTGCAACAGAGGATGGTGTGCATATTTCCAGATAGTTTTTTGGGTTTCAATGGAGTAAGGGATGTCCATCATGTCCAGGTAGTCCACCCTGGATAGGACATGGGGCCGTGTGGGGATCACGCCATCTTGGATGGGTAGCCCCTGTACCTTTTGTGTGAACTGAGGAGAGGGGCGGCCTCTCTGGGATGTGTGTCCGCTAATACAAATTCTCCACTCAGTGCTCCACATGGAGAGGAGGATTCGTTTGTAGTGGGTTTTAGTCCCGTGAGGGCCTGTGGCCGATGGGTGTGAAGCGAGGTATATCATCAGGGAGTGTGGGTTCAATGGGTTGTTGAGGCCCAAGGCTTGGGAGAAGTTGGAGCAGGCCGCGTGGGACCAGTGTTGGGAGGGGAGCATAGGGGCGGTGACGGCCACTATCCAGGTACCCAAGATCTTGGCAGCATGGGCTCTGAAGTCGAGCAGACCCATGCCACCTTGATGGTGAGGGCCAAACATGACCTCTAGCCATACTGGTGGAGGGCGGCCTGACCAAAGCCATCCTTGCAGCAGGGCATACAAGGATTTGAAGAAGCTTGGGGAGAAGGGGATAGCGTGGGCTCCAAACCAGACTTTGGAGAGGAGCATAGAGTTAGCTAAAACAACCCTGCCAGTAAGGGAAGTAGGGTGGGCTCTGAGAGAGGCGATCCGCTTTGTCACGTTGTCTAGAATATGGCTCTCCATTACTGCTGACGCGTATCCGCCTGCCTCCATCCACACACCCAGATGGCGTACCAGTCCTATGGTAGGGCGTGGCACGAAGGGAAGCACTAGTGGGGAGGTGTGTGTTGAGCTGGTAGGGCGAGGACGTGGGTTAGCAGATGGGCCGGGTTGGGAACTAATTGCTGGGGCCAAACAGTTTTGAGACCGACCAAGGAGGATGATTTTAGTTTTGGAAGTGTTCAGTGCCGCGTTACTTACCCGGGAATACTCCTGGATGAGAGCTTCAAGCGCGCGTGCATCTTGATTTTTAGACACCCCAACCACACAATCATCTGCGAATGCCATCATCTTGACTGGGGCTTGGCCTGGAACGTGGACCTCAGTGAGTTGGGCATGCACATTTCGCAGTAGTGGGTCAAGGCTGAAGTTGTATAAGAGTGGGCTGAGGGGGTACCCTTGTCAGCAAGCCCCTTTGAGGGCGGACTACTTCCGTTAGGAAGCCAGGGCCACGTACTGCCATTGTTGCAGATTCTAAGAGCAGCATCACGTAGTTCATGAAGTGAAGGGGTAGGCAGAATTGATGGAGGCAGGCCCTGAGGTATTCCCAGTTTACTCTATCATAGGCCTTTTGTTGGTCCAAGTATACAAGTGCCCCAGAGGCTGTGGACTGACATGCATTAGCCACAGAGTGCACTTTATCCCAAATCTACCTTCTGGGTATGAAGCTAAATTTCTCTGGGGAGATGGTGGCAGATGCTATAATCCCTAAACGGTTAGCCATGATTTTTGTTAAAATTTTTGTGTCCATGTTGGTTAAAGAAATGGGGCACCAGTTGGCTAAGTCTAGCTTATCCCCTTTCTTGAAAATTGTGACAGTAAAGGCCTCATGTCCTCCTGGTAGGAGGCGCGTTTCCAAAAAGCTCTGGTTAAGTGAAGCAAGAAGTAGTGGGGATATATTTGAAGTATTTCTTGTAGACTTCATATGGGATGCCATCTGGGCCTGGCCATTTCCGGTTAGGTGCACCGCGGATGGATGTCCATAATTAGTTTGGAGTAATTAGATTCATTATTTCCAGGTATTGAGAAATGGTGCGGATGTGGGCTTGGCTGAGAAATTCTGCCATTTCAGCCAGCTGAATTGGATCTAATCTGTATAACTTGGAGTAATACTTCTGTGTTTCGATTGCCACTTCAGCTGGCACATCTGCGGTGGAATCGTCCAATCTTTGCAACAGTGTGCAGGCCACGCTCTGGCGTGGTGCAATTTTTTTTAAAAAAGTATGCGGTGCACTTGTCACCCTTTGTGATGCGTTTGGCCCTGTTTGAACACAAACCTGATGTTTGTGTTGTCTATGAATGCATTGAAATGGGCGGCTGCCTCTGCCCATTTCCAGCCCCATGCAGGGCTGTATCCTGTAGCAGGAATATTGGACTCCAGGTGTGCCAATTCTGCCAGAGCACGCGAAATGGTCGCCGGTGTGGCTCATGAGCATCTGGAGGAGAGGTGGCAAGAGTGGCCGATGGTATCCTCTTTGAAGGTTGCCCATGTTGAGATGAGGTCCGCGTAGAATGGTGTTACAAACTCTTTTGTCAAAGTTGCTTCTTCCACCCAAGTGTAAAATCCTGGTGACGCGTGTTTGGGGGGGGCGGAGCTTGCACCAATGTGGGGCCCTGGCCACTGTGGTGGGTAGGTGGTAGGTTATTGAGACCAGTCAGTGATTGGAGAATTCCATTTTTTATTGTTTTGAAGTAGGAAATGTGGGGTTTGAATTTTGCTGGCATAAGGATAAGGTCAATGCGGGTCTTGGACCTTAATTGGCCATTGTGGATGTGGGGGCGCGTCATGTTTTCAAGCAGTGGGGCTTGCCGTGGCAGTGCATCCATTAACCCAAGGGTGGCCTTTAGAACGCGAAGTTCTACATGACCCTGGGGGGCGTGGGGTGAGGAAGGCCATCAGTCCGTTGGTGTGTTTAGCCAACAGTTCATGTCGCTGACTACAAACAGGTTTGGGGGTAGCGGGAGGGATTTGACCAACAAGAAAAATTCCTGACGCTTGCATGCACCATTTGAGGCATAGATATTGATGATTGCGTGCACTACGTTGGCCCACGAGAAAGTGACAATAAGAAAACGGCCATTTAGGTATGTTTCTGATGATACAAATTTGAAGAGATTGTTTTTCTGAACTAGCACCCCACAGTGCTCTGACCAAAAGGATAGGGATGGTAGGAGCATGGATTTCCAAGCCTCCTCGGAACCTCACAGACAGTGGGACTCCTGGATGGCCAGGATATCCATGGGTAAATTTTTTTGTAAAAAACTCAGTTTTCTAGCCCAGGATGGCGAGGCCTTGAGTCTGGCGATATTCAACATCCCTAAAGTGAAGGTTTCCCCCATCACACCTTAGGTGTGAGGGGATGGGAACCCAGGCCCACTAGCCTCCTCTAGATCCCCATGGGCCTTCACGGCAGCGCGGGTGTTAGCAGCAACGCTATCAGGATTTTTGTTGATTTTAGCAGAGAGGTTTGCATTGGCTTTTGCCTTCGCTTTTTGTTTCCCCAACGTTGGACGAATTTTTTGAGGTGCAGATGCGGGTGATTGCGGTGCATCAATGTTCTGGTCAAAGAAAAAAAATTTCTGGTCAGATTTGCCCCAGGTCAGTTTTGACTGGAGCTTGGTTGCAATGATTGGGTGAGATCAAATCCCCCATTGGTTCCTCAAATTGGGTGGCCCAATCGATATGGGCTTCCCAATCTGTTTGGTTGATGGATTCCCAAGTTGCTTCCACCGCGAAGGTTTCCATATCCTCCTGGCATTGTGAATGTAAGATAGCGGTTGTGGCTTTGGCCGCTTCCTTGGCCGTGGCCCTGCAGGCCTGCTTGGCCTTTTTCTGCTCTTTCAGGGAGATAGGCTTTACCAGTAGGTAGCTGCCTTGTGCTCCCCATGGGAAATCCTCTTTGGTGCTTACGGTTGGTTCATAGTGTGCCTCTCCACTGGCCATGGCCGCCGAGGGGTGTTCTTGAAATGTGACGCCCTCCTTGGTGGGGCATGCATGAGCCATATGGCCGAACGCATCACATTGGGTGCAAATGGGGGGCGCGCTGTCCACGGTCACCCAGAATGGGTGGGTGGTATGCCCTGAAATATCAATAAAAGTGGAGTGTGGGATCTGGGTTAGGTCCTTTGCGATCTCCTCAGTTGGGGTCAGAACTGAAATGGCTTTGCCAGTGCACAGGTGTGACATCAGCATGAAGCATTGCATTTTGAAAGATTGTATTTCGCCATATACTGCGAGACCATCTTTCAGGTTTTGTTCCAAAATGTCACGTTTTACCATAGTAGGCAAAAAGTCAAATGTGAGGAAAATTTGGTTTGATTTTGTCTATCTGGTGCATTTGGTTTCGATGACCCGTTGCCCTTTGGGGAGGTTGACCACTATGTGCACCGCAGCAGCCTTGTCTGCTGCCTCTTTGTTTTCGAAACCTAGGTCCAGTCAACCATGTGACATGGAGTGAGGTGCGACGTACACCGTGGTTGGGAAAAAGGTGTGCACATCTTCACAAAATTTTTCCCATAAAGCCATTTGTTGGATGTCCAGAAACACGCAGACTCCGTATTCCACTGACAAAAGTGGCTGGGAGTGCGGCGTGTTGATGTACTGGTTGCATCGTACTTGCCATGTGAGTATTTCTGGGAAATAGTGTTCGCCAGTTTTTTAAAAAAATTTTCTATTCCGCCGGTTTCTCTGGGGCATTTTCAAACGTTGGAGGCCGCGGGCCTTCCACCTGCTCCTCTTACCTTACTTGCCCAACTGCTCCCTGACATGGGCGCAGACTAATCTCCTCTGTGATATTATCAAACTAGATTCAGACTTTAACTGAATAAATTGCAAAAGTGATTGCAACTAGAGAGAAAAGCTGGCTTAGCACCACTTTCTTTAACAGATAATTCATCCAGGTTTGTTTACTATGAACCTAAGATGCCATACTTTCTTTTTAGTTGTCATTTCCCATTATGTACACCCAGTTTGTTTATAGTTTTATTCTATGTTGACTTGGGCATACCTATGCGCAGACCTCTTTGAAGAGGTCACGTGCTACATTAGCCAATTCTTTCGTTTTAAAATTACTACATCATCAGATACACCGCAGGGCTGCCTAGTCTCCTCTAACCAGAGCACTTGTGTACACTAGCCCTGTTCAAATCTTGGTTATTAATGGCACTTCAGGCCACAGCCAAGTTTTTCTCTTAGTTTGATCACTCCTTTTGTATACTGTGCTAACCATCTTCGCCCTATGTCACTGTATCTCCGGCTCCCTCTGCTGTACTAACTCTATTTTTACACTTACAACGAGTTCCATTGCTTTAGTCCTGTGCTACGTGCAACACCTCGCTGGGTGCAGGAGAGTTATAGACACTCTCTTGACAGTTACAGCCTTTGCTGTGTGGTTCTACCTAGAAGCCTAGTTGTTGACCTCTAAATTGCTAATTTTTGACGACGCTGTTGCTGCCATTTTATTTGACTTATCCTCTCTCCCTTCTTTAAGACAATATTATTATGTAAGATGCAATTTCTGGAATCTTTGTGACATAAAGGAGGCTTTATTAGATAATGCAGATCTCTATGTAGTTGAGAAAACTCAAGGAGTTGTGACGAAACAAATCTTAACCATTTAGGATCTTTCACTCATAGCCAGTGGGAGGAGGCCACGACAATCCTCATGGCCCCTACTGTGCCTGTTCACCTCCTAAAAATGCTACTTTGGTGTGACTTAAAACAGAAATCACTCCAACCTGTGAGTCTGAGATCTTTATGTCAGCCAACAATTTGCTTAAGGCCAAGCGCGTTTAAGCTGCAATGTCTTTTTCTCCGGCTAAAATGGTAGCTGCGCCTCCCCCCAAGGGGCCCAAAGCAATATGGAAGGTCACGTTGTCAACAGTGTTTCAGAGAGATAGCCAACTCACCTGATGTTCCTGGCTCTAATTTAACTTCTATCGCTCCTCTGACATGTATAAACAATCTCTAAGATGACGAATCTGATGAAAATATGAGTATGTGAGACATTATGTCCTAAAAGCCCCCGTTAAAGTAGGAATATTAGACTGGTTAAACCCTGAAGGAGTAAATAAGGCTATGATAATCAATAACACCTACATTAGCCAAGTTCTGGGGTGACTCAAGGTTATCAATGCTGCTAGTGATGCTGGCCAGTACCTTGACCTGTGATTAAACCTATTTAGAATTTTCATACTCTCCAATCCATTTAAAAATATATCCTGAAACAGCTAAAAAGCTTGTCTTCACTTTTTGTCTTAAGGATTATCTGGCTCTTTCCTTAACTTTGGTTGTACTCTAACTTAGATGGAGGTAGTTATCAACAAGGTGCGGGTCATGGCCACCCTTGACACTGGTTCTCCAATCAATTTAATCTCCTCAAAACTTATCAAGAATATCAAGTTCTCGCCTGAGCTGGACTGCTCTCAGGAGTATGTAACTGTGGGACCTAACAGTACCTGCGCCATTGGGATATACTCCTCTTCACCCCTTAGACATTGGAAGCTTACCCTGTTGGCACCTGCTGTGGCCTTGGAGAGCAATCATTATGATATGCTCATTGGCACTCAATTTATTATTGAGTACAATAGAATATTCAAAGAAACATGGGTTACTCTCCCTGTTCAATTATGAGGTTTCTCTAGTTCTATCCCCTAACGATCAATAGCAAAAAAGACTACTCATGCACAGTTGAGTACCCTTACTCTGAGTTAGTGCTGCACTACTCAACGTCTGTGCGCCATACAAAAAATGTTGCCTGAACTTGGTGGACGCCTCAGAAATTATTCTTTTTATGCCTCATTGGAGATATTAATTGAGTTGGGTGAACAGCGGGTGATTGACACCAATAATACTTTAGAAAACCCCCATAAACTGATTTTTTGCACCTAACAAGTATTAATGGAGTAAGTCCCTTATAGCCGCTAGTGTTGCCTGTTAAAATAGACCCTGCCTACCAGAGACCTATTAATATAATCTTGGGGGATATTACCAGCAAGGACATGATTGTAAAAACATCAGTAGGTTGGAAAAGGCCAGCTGATCCCAATTAAGGATATTAATGAAGTTCACTGCATTGGATCTATGATGATATGGGCTTACCAACTGACTTTTTGTTATGTACTTTGCCTAACGTTAATATCTGATAAAATAACCCCAGATGGGTTTAAAACATTCATACTTTGTTAGAATCCTACAGTGACATATTCTCTAAATCTGATACTGACTATGGGTACATTAAGGATTGGAGCCATGTAATTAATGTTGGTAATGAAAGTTCTATATGATTTAACCCCTATCACTAATCAAAAGTAGAAGAGCAACTGTGTTAATGAAATTTCAACAGTTACTAGACGCTGGGTTACTATAGCCTTCCCAAAGCCCTTGGTCGTCTCCTCTTCTGCTTATAAAGAAGAAAAATGGAGGACATCAGGTGGTTATGGACTACTGAAAATTGAAAAACCTCACCAGGAAAGATAGTTACCCAATCTCACGCACTGAAGATGATCTTGCTCAACTCTCTGTCTCTATGCTTTTCTCCGCCATGGACTTGGCTAGCGGATAATGGAAAATGGACCTTTCGTCCCAAGATAAAGAGAAATGTACTCTCATTTTAAGTGAAGGATTATTTCAGTCCACCCTCCTACAACAAAGGTTATGTAATTCTCCTGCATCATTCCAACATGATGGGTCACATCTTATGGGATCTTAAGATAAGCTGGTGATTGTAAACCTTGATAACATCACATTCTTTTATAAAAGTTTCTCCAACCATCTTACTCCTCTAAAAGAAGTTTTTAAACAACTTCAAGCATCTAACACCAAAGTTGAAACCTTTAAAGTGCACTTTCTTCCAAGACAAGTTAGATTTATCTTACATGCTATCTGACAAGAAGGAATTTAACCTTTACAAGGTAAGGTTGAAGCAATATCAATATTGCCTCCCCCTAAAAATCTACAAGATATCTAAGTGTTTCTGGTGGTGATGGGATATTACCATCAATTAATCCCCAAATTCGCCCAGCTCATTGAGACTTTCGTACAATTATTATCCAAGAACACTCCCTTCTATTAGGGTGTTGAAAAAAGCTCTTTGAGGCGCTAAACCAATTGCTCAAAAAGCGCCTGTAATGGACGAAATCTTCCAAGTTTTTGATTGCCATCTTGCCTTTGTATTGGCAGATGGACACTAAAAGATTGTCTGATATGAGGTTCACTTGAGGTAAGCATTTCGATTCATCATACTCACCAATTCAACCTCAGATTTAGGGAAATTCAAAAATGTGAAAAGATTACACAGGTAAGCGAGGATTCAACCCTGAATTAGCCTTGTTTTTATTTCTGAAATAAACACGTTGATGAATTCAATCTGATAACATAGGGCACCGTGAATGACACAGGAAAATACCAGAGCATTTGGCAGATCAGTTCGCCGCCAAATCTCAACTTTTTTAAGGATACAAAATTAGTATCAACGCGGGATTCCAGGTAAGAAAAGGCAAGAGCGGCCCTGTGTCCACTAGAGAGACCCACGTGAGGGCAGGAAACAAGAAAAAGAGAATTCTGAACTGAGTTCAGAATCACGTGGGCCTGACCTTTTAAGGTCGCTCTTCTGGGGGAGCCCCTCAGCACTTTTCTTTGTGCCCCAAGGCGCATAAAGAATAGCTCAGGAGGAGCACAGCCCAGCGCCGAGCCTGCATGAACCTCAAATCCCCAAAATAGCATTTCAACTCAAAATTCAGAAATCCGAATCTCAAGTCAAATGTAACAATTGGTTCAAACTGATCATTACAGCGCCTATCCTGCGCACACCAAGGTTATGGTATACCTTTTAATTTATTTACTGATGCTTCTGACTATGCTGTTGGAGCCATCCTGGCTCAATTTAAATGAAAACGTCGTTGATCATCTCATCTTTTACTTCAGTAAGATGCTTTTTATAGCTGAACACCACTACAGCATTACATTAAAGAAGTACCTGGCTGTCTTACACGCTGTAAAAGCTCTACTGTCCCATTTTTATGGAACCCCTTTTACTGTGGTTACCAACCACGCCTCATTAGAATGGCTACAAAATATTAAGGATCCTATTGGACGGTTGACTCATTTGGCATTGAAGCTCCAACATTATGACATGAAGATTGAACACCGAGCAGAAACTTGTCATATGGATGTCATCGGGTTGACTCAGTTGCCTGTCCTTCACTTGGATAATAGTAAAGCTGAGAAGACTACATGATCTTAATAATCCCTAATGCTTGGGATGATGAGGACTATCCTGTCAAGAAAATTTTAGTAAGACATTCCGCAAAACCAAGGCGGAGAGCGGGACATTATACAAAAAGGAAGGGTAAATTGAAAACCTTACATTCACCCTCATAATGAGTACCTGCCATCCTGGAGGCCCACTCTACCCTTGGTCACGGTGGAGTAGGAGAAACATTTTTGGGTTAAAGATCAGTACTACTGGGAGAAAATCATGGAATCTATTATCAAAGTCTTGGATGCCTGCTTAACCTACAAAAAGCACTTCAGTCTCAAGACCAAATATCAGATTTAACCTACTACACCTCAGAAACCTTTACACATGATAAGTTTAGATGCGGTAGGTCTCCTACCCCAAACTAACATTAAGAATCTCTACATCCTAATAGGTATTTATCACTACACAAAATGGATTGAAGCCATGACTCCTTAAGGCTAAACTTCTAAAGCTACTCCATTTTCCTAGAGCAGCATATCTTCACCTGCCATGGTTGACCCTGGTTCTCCTCTGTGACAATGTAGGAATTTAACCTCCAGTGTTTTCAAGATCTCGGCTACCTCCCTGGGAGCACAGCAACTCTTTTGGCTCCCCATAATCGTTCTACCATTGGATACCATATAAAGAAAGAATGGAACCTTAGTATTAATATTACAAAAGCTCTCATTTCAGACCTCTATACTAGAAGCAGCTCCTTTCTAGTGCCCTGATGGCATATTGGATTATCTTATGGATCCTCAAGATGTGTCCTTTCCACATCTTAAATGATCAAGAACCCAGAGTGCCCGCTCTACTATATAAAGATATCTTTTCAGGCAGGACTGATGATCCTGACAAGGCCATGAATAGGTTGTCCTGACACATCATCCATATCAAATCAAATACTTTGATTAACTTAGATAAAACAGTCACCAAAGAGAGATAAGCCGCTAATGAGCCCAAACCCATTCTACCATCATTTCAAATATCTGACTTAGCTATATATTACTATAACCGTATCACACCCCAGAAGTGAAAAGCTTGGGTCCTTTCTGTAAGGACCTTTTGTTGTCACCTTAAGCGAGGTGATGAATACTTCATCAAATCCCAATCTCCTGGGATATCTATCAATTGAGTCCATGGACAATTTCTACGCATTTACCTCCCCCAACATTTTTAAGGGGTACTATTAGACATTGAACTTTTTACTAGTTGGTAAGAATGTCTCAGTGAAGAATAGGTCCTATTTTATAGATGATAATTTTCCGCTTGACTATTAGTAGGTTGGTTTTTATCAGAGTAATCCTTCTACTCCTAATTTTCTGCCAAAAATCTGGAATGTTGTAAATTCAGCTCAGGCGATTCCCTAAAGGAATAGCTCAATGCCCTTGAATGTTCACTCAAGCCTAAATTCAAATTTAGTGCTGCTGGCTAAGGAAATACTACTCCCTTTCAGACCTGAGGGGGTTTAGATAGGTAAAATATTTTTAGGTAGCTATTTGAAATTATATTAAAATGCTACCCAAAGTTACATCATTCCCCCTCTGGAATCAAAATCTAAAATTAAGCCAGACAATGGAGAAAAGTGTTCTGAGCGCTCTGATAGGCCTAATTGACATTTGGCCAGATTGTGTTCCCTTTGCTTATCATGAAACGCCCTGCATCCCAATATTAACCCACAAGTATCCTTAAGAATTCGAGGCATTATATAATAAGGATTTCTTGTTTTACTAAGCCAAAAGTTATATTTTTTTCCTCATTTTTATTATTAGATTTTACATTCTCCTGTGGATCAAAGGTATCTCAATATAATAACAACTGCAGTTTAGAGTCTTAATACTCCAGCACCGGCTATATTGGTGAAATAATGTGCCAAAAAGCACCTGTGAACACAGCCCAATGCCCAAGAGCTAACAGAGTCTATAAAGATGTTGGCTATCATGTTTTAGGAGCGCCTGCTGATATTGAAACTCCAGATTGGTTGAACGCTATGGTAGACGACGTCATGGTACAGGTGGAACCTACCTAAGCCAAGTTCTAAAATGCCTTAAAAATATTGATACAGCTAGTGATAAAAACAGTTTATTTCTTTGCTGATTAGACTTATCAGACATGTTTACACCCAAAAAGCTATCAAGGAACAATAGCCTTATAAATCTCACAAATAAAATTCCACTTTTTATCTCAAGAAAGTCTTTTTTCCTCCCAGCTTTAGAGGAACTATCACCATAGTAAAAATTGTCATTTCAAAAGTCAGATCATGGACATACTTGATACTGGTTCTTCAATCAACTTTATATAATATGAAATTTTCAAGAAGATCAAATTGGCGCCTGATTAATAATATTTGCAAGAGTATGGAACCGCTGGCTAAACAGCGCTCAGGCTAATGGGCTTACTCTTCCTTAACATAAAAATTGGAAAACTTGATTTATCAGCCACAGCCAGGGAGTTGTACAACAGCAATCATGATATGCTCATTGGCACTCAGTTCATGCTTGAGAATGATGGCGTTATAAATATGAAGGAAGGTTTTCTCTCCCACCTCAAATATAAAGCTCTTCTAGTTTTAGTAAAGATCCCAGAAAAAATAGAATATTCTTGTTGGGTAAAAACACTGTTTCTACTCTAACGTTACGTTAAAAACATCATGTTGAAATTCAGAAATTTCTTTATTTGTAGACGTTTTAGAAGGAGTTTCTTTCTGTGCTTTAGAAGAAATGAGAAGTAAACCTGGTAACAAAAAGTGGTTGACCAAAATTTTATTTGATTATCCCCTGGAATTTCCTATTACATATAACAAGCATTGATGGAGTTAATCCCATTGAACCTTGAGTATCGCCTAAAATATTAGATACAGCCTACCAACAGCCTATCAAAACTCTCCTAGGAAATCTCTTAAATAAGGACATCCTTATGAAGAAACATCAAGAAATAAGAAAAACTTTGTTTCAAATAGAGGATATAAAAAATCAAACTTATTGGTTCTATATTGTACATGGGATTACCTACTAACAAATTGCTTTGCACTATACTAAATGTTCATATTAAATATGAATAAGCTCTGGAAGTGCTTGAAAAAGTTTGTTTTTTTATAGATGCATATAACAATATGTTATCTAAATCTGACACCAATTATGGACACAAGGAAAATTGGAGTCACAATCAATTTTGGGGATGCTAGTCCCATATAGTCCTAGCCTTATCATAAATCAAAGGTTAAAGAACAAAAGATCAGGACAGATATCAAACAATTACTAGACGCTGAGTTACTGGTATCATTCCAAAGCTCTTGGTCATCTCCCCTTCTACTTATATAGAAAAATAATGGAGGCCACAATATTCTGATGGAACTATTGGAAGCTGAATAATCTCACCAAAGAGGATAGCTATCCTATCCCTCATATCAGTGATGCATTTGCTCTTCTATCAGGCGCAAAAATTCTTTTCCGCTATGGATTTAGCCAGTGGGTACTGGCGTTAGGACCTCTCCCCACAAGATCAAAAACTATGCACTCATTTGCAGTGAGGGCTTATTTCGACTCACTCAACTTCCTCAAGGTTTATGCAATGCTCCTGCCTCATTTCAACAAGCGATGGTTGATATATTACAGGACCTTAAGCTAAAACATATTATTATTTATCTGTATGATATTACTGATCTATTGAAGATTTTAATGATCATCCTAATCATCTTAAAGAAGGTATTTCAAATGGTGAAAAACTTTAGCTTAAATGAAAACCTCATTATGTACTATTTTCAAAAAAGTTAAATTTCTTGGGCATGCTACTTCAAGAAGGAATTCATCTCTTACAGGACAAGGCTATGCTATATAAAAATTTCCTGAACTGCAAAATCCTGAGATATTTAAGTATCCTTAGTCTTGATGGACTATAACAGTAATAATACCAAAGTTTTCTCAGCTCAATGAGCCTCTCGTTCGTCTATAGACAAAGAAAATCCTTTCTATTGGGTGCATAATAAAAAGTAGCTTTTAAAACTTTAAAGTAATTATTACAAGAACAACCTATCCTACGCCATCTGTATTATGATAAACTTCCTTATTCTTTACTGATGCCTCTATATATACTGTCAGAGATAATCTTACTAAAAATGATAAAAACATTGTAGATCACCCTGTTTTATACTTTTAGTATTTGTCTCTCAAAAGCTGAACGCGATTATAGTGTTACTAAAAAGGAGTACTTTGCCATCTTATCATAGTATACAGTGCTGTCCTTTTTTATATAGAAATACATCTACCTTTGTCACTGAACACACCTCTTTAAAGTGGATGAGAAATATGAAGGATCCCACTGAACCTTTGGCTTATTGGGCCTTGAAGCTCCAGCATTATGATAAAAGAAAATTGAGTATTGCAACAGAACCTGGCACAGGAAAAGAGATTGATTAACTCGCCTACCAATACTCCACTTGGATGATAGTGAGACTGAGATATTACATGATCATTTGATGACTACCAGTGCTTGGGAAGATGAGGATGAGTCCAAGAAAAATTTTATTATGACACTCCCAGAAATATCAAGGTTGAAAATGGAAATTATATAAAAAAGTAGACATAAATTGGTTTCCCTACCTCTGGACTTTGGAGAGAGTACTTATGATTATGGAAGCAAATTATACCCTAGGACATCGAGGGGTAGAAAAAATATATGTATGGATTAGATATTTGTACTATTGGAAAGGGATCCTGGAACCCATTTTGAGCTTTAGACGCTTGTATAATCTTTAAAGAGCGATATAATTTCATACCAAAAACCAATATTAGCCTACTACCCCCAAACAACCATTTCACATCATAAGCTTTGCTGTAGTAGGTACACTACCTAAGACTTCCAAAAAAAGTGTTATACAAAGGTAGGATCGATCATCTTACAAAATAGGTTGAAGCTGTTGTTCTTATGGCCCAAAATTGCTAAATCTACTGCCAAATTCTTATATCAGTATATCTTTACCAGACATGGTTGTCCCCTTATACTTCTTTTTTATAGCAGTAAGAATTTCACTTCATGAGTTGTCAATATCCTGGTTACTTCTATGTGGTATCAACAACTTTTTCTGTCCCTACAACTCTTCAAAGAATGGTACAAATGAAAGAGTCAATGGATATTCGGTTTTAGGTTATTTTAAATTAATAACTTCAGATCCTCTATACTAGGATCATTTCTTGACTAGTGTTCTTATGGCGTACCTTATCAGTTAAAATAAAATTACTAAGTTTTTTATCTTTTCTCATCTTATATGGCCAGGAACCTTGAGTACTCACTCTTTTAGTTAAAGATATATATCCGCCAAGACTGAAGCCCCAATAAAGCTATAAAGAGGTTGATCCAGCACATCATTCAACTATAATATGATGCTATGAAGAATTCTAATGAAGATTATTTCTAAAGAGGGCCAAGCTGCTAATAAACTCAATAAACCTCTAAAGATTCTAAGTATTAAATAAGTTCTATATTATCACACTTCATTACTCCTCAAGGTGGCAATCTTGTTTCAATCTGGGAAGTGTAACGGTCAAGGCATTGCCTGACCACCACATAGCCCTAATCTTCCCTTGGGCGATAGTTGGGGCCATGGGAGAGGGGCTCGACCGCTCCAATTATCATAAATGGCAATATGATGAATCAGATGCCTCAAAATCAGAAGCAATATTGAATTGAAAGGCTGACAGGGAAGGGAAGCCTCGGAAATGGCGCTCTGGCCAACCAAATGCTGCCAAATCCAATATTGCTAAATGCGGTGACAAGGGATTGGACCCTCAGATGCAAATTTATGACCAATCGAAGGCCAAATCCATTGCATTTGGGAGTATCAACAAGGAGGAAAATCCTTGCAAACAGCGCTCTGGCCAACCAGATGCCGCCAAACGAAATATTCACAAAAGAGGCAATGAACCAATATCAGGGAATATGGGCGAGGGGAATGCCCTGGGCTTCAAGAGCAATTTAAAGCCAAATAATGAATGCAGAAAAGTTTCCGCAACCCTGAGGGTACCCAGCCCAAGTTTGAGAATGGGCCTCGACGCCAAAATTTGAGGGTCTAGATTCTCAAATAGGGCCCACTGCCAGTAAGACGCCCGTGGACTTCGCGGGAACAGGACCCACTCTTCCCCAATAAGCTCAGTATAAAGCTGAGCAGGCGAAACTGTTTAGAGCAGTTTTGTCTTCTATAAACCTAAATAAAACTTAATAAATTTCTAAAATTAGTTTTGCACATTTGCAAATCACTTTATTAAGAAAACCCAGAATTTACCACATGGACAGCAGTTCAGACTTTGACAGGGCCATTCAGTCCCTGTACGCCCTCTCAGGGGGTCAGGCCCTCCTCCTGGGCGCCAGCATTGTCCTAACTGTGGTTCAAACCTTTGTGGTAAAGTGGTTTCCGCATAGTCAGATTCAGTATCTCTCAACTGCAGGTATATCTTGCCTGTGGGCCCTCATTTGGGCACTCTTGCCTAACTGCTTTGTGGCAGTTTTCAGAGACCCCGTCCGTCACATTAAACGAAACTCATTTAACATGATGTCACTATTCCTGGATATGGTGGATAAGCCATCTGAACGCGCCCTGCCTGCGTGGTATGAACACCCAACCACATGTTTGATGGTCATCTTCTCTCTTCTATTTCTCCTAAGAGAAGTTGCCCGTTTCCTTCCCTCAAAAGGGCATACCAACATCTACTTTCAACCTGAGCAGTCCGCATCTGAGTTCCGACAGGCCCTCACCCCTGGAGAGTTGAGCACCTTGCACACCACCTTCTTGCGTGTGAAACTTCAAGCCCAGCTGACCATGGCGTCAGGGGGAACAGCCCCTGTATCACTTCAGATCGCCCAGATAGTAACCGCCCTGCCCAAAAACCTAGCGGATTGGTTCACTGAGCTACTGGAAACCCAGACGATGCTCCCTCCCACCTTGGAGGAATGTCTTCAAATGGTTGAGAGAGCAGCTATGCTGCATGGTCCGCCCTTCTGAACCTGACTCAAGGAAAGATGTCAGTCATGGAGTACGCCCGTGTGTACCGCCCTTTGGCCAAGGCTGCCAAGGTCACCCCTACCCAGATAGCACGAATGTTCCGCCAGAACCTCCGCCCAGACATCCTTACAGCATTGGCTGCCACTCGCATGTGAGCTACCCTCAATGAGGAGATTTCAATCGCGACCCAGGTTGAGGGCCAACTAGCGCTAGTGCAAGCAAAGGCCCATACCGGAGTACAACAGGGAAAGTTCCGTGGCCGCTGAGCTGAGTCTGAGCCAGTCTCCAACCCCTCTCAGGAGTCCATACAGGGTTCGCCCTCTGGCTCCACCAATGGGGTAAACCCTTCGGGAAACCACAGAGAGGGAAACCCTAGTTCCTCCTACAACTTCCGTCCTACTCCGGCGCGCGTTGCTACCATCAATAAATGAAATACCTCATCTTATCTCTATGTCCCCTATTCGTTACAGCTCTGGGGAAGAAAGAGGGAGGATCATCTGTGGCCCTGGTGGACACTGGAGCGGAAGAAAATTATCTAGATCACGGGTTAGCAAAAGAAATGAGGCTGGAAATGGAATGGAAGGGAGCTGTGACGCTGGCAGACACCTCAAAAACGGTCAGCAGTTGAGAGATCAAAACCCAGGTGCTGCTGCGGCAGGGGCCTCATACCTTCCAAGAGTCATTCAGTGCCATTAAAAATCTGCCTCATCACATAATCCTGGGCATGAAGTGGTGGCACAAGTACTCCCCTCAGTTCAAACTGCAGGAGCGCCTGGTCATGCTACACCCAAGAACCAACCCTCAGTAGCACTAGATCTCTTCACCACTGGCGGAGGGAAGCCTGGAGTGAATGCAGTAGTAGGGCTGGAGACGGAGGCGGACATACCCAACGAATTTCGTGCATATGCTCACCTGTTCAAGAATAACCAAGCTCCCTCTACCACCCCAAACGGTCCTTACCCTTTCACCTTCAAGTTCAAAAAGGATGCGGAAATTCCCAAGGGTTGTCCCATTTACCCTTTGAACCTTAAGGCGAGGGCGACCCTGGAGGTCTATGTCAAGGAAATGCTGGAGCGCGGGATGATTGTTCCATCCAATTCGCCAGTGGTGTCACCAATACTCCTAGTCACAAAAGCAAGTGGCGAGCTTCAGCTGTGTGTGGACTACTGGCAGCTGAACGCAATCACCGAGTCCAACCCTTACCCCATCCCTCTGATGGAGACCATCTCTCAGATGATCTCAGGTAGCCGAGTTTTCACCAAGTTGGACCTGGTTGACGCGTTCAACCAAGTTACAGTAATTGCTAAACAACAACAATATACGGCTTTTAAGTGCCACCTAGAAATTTTTGAGTACAAGGTGATGCCTTTTGGCCTCAAGAACGCCTCAGCAGTATTCCAGCGTATCATAGACAACGCCTTAGGGAACCTGATTGGAAAATGTTGTGTGGCGTACATGGATGACATACTTGTGTTTTCCAGGACCAAGGAGGACCACAAAGGAGATGTGCTGAGCGTGCTGAAAGCCCTCAGCAAGGCGGACCTCCTCTTGAAGCCAACAAAATGTGAGTTCTACAAGGACTCAGTCTCCTTCTTAGGGAATGTAGTCTTCCAAGGGGGAACAGCCATATGTCCGGACAAGCTGAAGGCAGTAAGGGAGTGGTCGGCCCCTAAGGATAGAACGGGCGTTAGAAGTTTCCTGGGCGTGGTGAACTTCCTAAGGAGGTTCTCAAAAGACCTGTCCAAGACGGCGGCCCCCTAACTCGCCTGACAGGGCAGGTCCCGTTCCATTGGGGAAAAGAGGAGACAGCCTTCCAAGCCATCAAGGAGAGTCTCATGAAGGCACCAGTACTAGCCCATCCCGACGCCAACCGTCCCTTCATAGTGGAGACTGACGCCTCCAACTTTGCAATTGGGGCAGTCCTGCTACAAGAAGGAGAAGATGGAGTAGACCATCCCATAAGCTACTTTAGCAGGAAAATGCTGCCCGCTGAGACCTACTACCCCATGTATGACAAGGAGCTCTTAGCGATTGTATCAGCCTTGTAGGGATGGCAGCACCACTTATTCTACGCCAGACACCCTTTACTATCAGAACGGACCACAGAGCCCTCGAATTTTACAAGAGCCCAAAGCGCATGAACCAGCGCCAGGCCAGATGGCACCTAGAGCTGGCATCTTATGATTTTAGGATTGTGTACAAGCCGGGGGAAAGCAACCTCATCCCTGATCTCTTGATCAGGGACCCAGGTAAGTCCTTCCCAAGGGAGGAGCTGGATGCATACAACACCTCCACTATGTTGCCATCAAATGTGTTTGCTGTCATCCAGAATGCCACCAAGGAACTGAGGGAAAAGCTCCAGGCCGCCCAGCGAAGCTCAAAGTATGGGACAACACTGTGGAAGGACCTGGAGGAGGGGTAGAGAACGAGCAACATAAGAATTTCTGTAAAAGGAAAGGCCTCATTCTCCACAAAGGGCGCCCATGGCTGCCCAACCACGAGCTCCAGGAGGAGGCGATAAGCGCTTTTCACGATTACCCCTTGGCAGGACACCCCAGAAATAAGAAAACCATAGAGCTCCTGGCCCAAAGTTACTCCTGGCCGGGGATGCCCAGTGCCATAAGGGAGTACATCCAGAAATGCATCACTTGTGCCCGTTCCAAGCATGTTAGGCAGAAGCCTTTGGGAAAACTCATGCCCTTCCAAATTACAGAAATACCATGGTCCTCACTGAGTGTGGACTTCATAACGGGGCTTCCAAAATCAAAGGGATATGACGCTGTGATGGTGGTGGTAGACAGAATGACCAAATACGCAGGATTCTTTCCTTGTAACTCCACCATCACAGCAAAAAGCATGGCGGACATCTTCTTTAATGAGGTGTTCGCCTGCCACGGTCTACTGGAGGAGATAGTATCAGATAGAGGCCCACAATTCATCGCCCAATTTTGGCAACACCTACTTGAAAATCTTCAGATCAAGCCCTGCAGATCCTCAGCTTACCACCCGCAGTCTGACGGCCAGATGGAACGAGTTAACCAAGTCCTCAAGAAGTACCTGAGATGCCACATGACTACACAACAGGAACGCTGGATGGACTGGCTAAGACTAGCCCAATTCGCATACAATAACTTGCTTTATTTGTCAACAGGAATGCTGCCATTCATGGCGAACTACGGGTTCCACCCAAAGATGATGGAAACCCACCTCAGAGGTCCAAATCCATCGGCCAACGACTTGGCAACGGAAATGAAGGAAAACCTGAAAGCCCTGCGTGAAAACTTAGTCAAAGCAATAGATATGCAGAAGAGGAAGGCTGACGCTCACTGATCTGAGGCACCGGAGCTAAAGGAAGGAGACTTAGTCATGATCAACGCGAAGAACTACTCGGTGCTGGCAAGCTGTAGGAAATTTGGACCAGTTGCTCTGGGCCCATTCAAAGTCCTCCACCAGGTAAAAAAAGTGGCGTACAAGCTTGAGTTCCCTGAGGGATCGCGGGCACACCCAGTGCTGCATGTTTCACAACATAGGAAGTTTGAAGGCCCTCTCCCAGAGAAACCAGAGCCTGTACACTCAGGAAACCCGGGAGAGGCGGAGTATGAGGTGGAGGAGATCTTGGAGTTAAAAATTTCGCGGAAAAAGTGCTGGTACCTAGTTATATGGGTGGGATACCTGGTGGAGGAGTCCACCTGGAAGACGGCTGACTACTGCAGCAACTGCCCACAGAAGGTGGAGGAGTTCTGGAACTGGAGGGGGCTCTCATCTGGGGAGGGTGATGTAACGGTCAAGGCGTTGCCTGACCACCACATAGCTAATCTTCCCTAGGGCGATAGTTGGGGCCAGGGGAGAGGGGCTTGACCGCTCCAATTATCATAAATGGCAATCTATTAATCAGATGCCTCAAAGTCAGAAGCAATATTGAATTGAAAGGCTGACAGGGAAGGGAAGCCTCGGAAATGGCGCTCTGGCCAACCAGATGCAAAATCTAATATTGTTAAATGCGGTGACAAGGGATTGGACCCTTGGATGCAATTTCTGGCCAATCGGAGGCCAAATCCATTGCATTTGGGGGTATCAACAAGGAGGAAAATCCTTGCAAACGGCGCTCTGGACAACCAGATGCCGCCAAACGAAATATTCCCAAAAGAGGCAATGAACTAATATCAGGGAATATGGGCGAGGGGAATGCCCAGGGCTTCGAGAGCAATTTAAAGCCAAATAATGAATGCAGAAAAGTTTCTGCAACCCTGAGGGTACCCAGCCCAAGTTTGAGAATGGGCTTTGATGCCAAAATTGAGGGTCTAGATTCTTGAATAGGGCCCACCGCCGGGAAGACGCCTGCAGACTTCGCGGGAACAGGACTGCTCTTCCTTAATAAGCTCAGTATAAAGCTGAGCAGGCGAAACTGTTTAGAGCAGTTTTGTCTTCTATAAACCTAAATAAAACTTAATAAATTTCTAAAATTAGTTTTGCACATTTGCAAATCACTTTATTAAGAAAACCCAGAATCCACCACATGGACAGCAGTTCAGACTTTGACAGAGCCATTCAGTCCCTATACGCCCTCTCAGGGGGTCAGGCCCTCCTCCTGGGCGCCAGCATTGTCCTAACTGTGGTCCAAACCTTTGTGGTAAAGTGGTTTCCGCATAGTCAGATTCAGTATCTCTCAACTGCAGGTATATCCTGCCTGTGGGCCCTTACTTAGCACTCATGCCTAACTGCTTTGTGGCAGTTTTCAGAGACCCCTTCCGTCACAGGAAGGACCCTTTGTAATCTCTTATGAGCTGTGTGATGAGTACTCTATCAGATCTCTTGCCTCTTAGGTTGCTATAACAGAGTCCATAGACTATTTCGAAGTCCATATTCGTTCCCCAATGATTTTATAGGGGGTTTTGTCGAATATTTGGATATTCGCCATATTAAGAAGAATATTCAAGCGTCAAATAGTCCTATTTAGCATAAATACTTTAAAGGAAGTACTTGAAGAATTATTAGAACTAAATCTGAAGCTTTTCTTTGCACTAACCTGAATTTAGTTCTGTTATTTGATAGAAAAATTCCCCTTTTTATAGACTTAAAGGGGATTCCAAAAGATAAAAAATTTCTCTGCCATCCAAGAGCTAGCAATTATTAATTTGACTGAACTGAACTTATGTCCAAGCTGACTGAATGGATAAAAATTTTGGATTTTGGGTGTAAGAGAGGCGCACATGGTGCTTATCTCCTCAAAATCCAACAATGGGGGTTTTATACCAAAAGAATAATAAAATACTTAAACTTAAAAGCTTAAGAAAATATGGGTATTTAAATTTTATTAGGCGCTGCACAGGGGTAAAAAAGTATATCCTTAATAATTTGATAAAGGATTTTAGATGTCGAAACTTGACGTTTGTAGGGCTTGGGAATTTCCAAATTTAGTAATATGCGATTTTAGCCTATTGAGGCTTGACAAACTCGCATCTCTGGGACTGAATTATGGATGGGGCATTATTATTGGCCAAAATGTTCCTGTGAGAAAATGCTTTTGTAAACTTCAGTCAATCCCCATTCAAGAAATTTATTGCAACTTGAAAACCCCCACCAAGCCTATAAAAGAGGGGGTCCACGCGTAAGTGCTTTAAAGGACCTGGTTGAGGCTGGGGAAGTACCTTCCAATGATAACCCCAGGGTCCATTGCATGGTCAGAGTGATCCAATTTCTTGATTTTATATTTAGTGCCCATGCAGGATTCAAAATGGTATTACCCCAATTTGTGGGGTTCCACCAAGACTTATCCAGTGTCTTTTGGCCGACTAAATCTTCATTTAACTCAGAATAATTCTCATTAATATCAGAGAATTTCAAATGTTTAACATCTCCCCTTGTTGGAAGATTATGCCCCAAAACATTCCTATGTATAGCCTAGAGGGCAATTGTCCAACATTGCCCCCCTCAAGAAATGTTGGTGGGAGAATAAGGCCATAGAAAGCGGCCATGTACTCAATTTATGGTAATTCCAGAGGTGAGGGATTTAATTGAGTACTCATCCCCTTGCTTGTATGTAATTGTAAATGGCCCTTCACAGATGAACCCAAGTTTCTCCCTTCTAAGGGTGATATGATTATGATAGTAAAGCACTAAGTCAGATAATTGGAAGGAAGAGGGGCCCAGAGCTCATTTGCGGCTTGACCCACTTTTGTGACTGTCTTTGATAAGTTAGTCATTGCCTCTGATTGCAACCATATGATATGCTAGACTAACTTCTTCATATCTTGCTCAAAATAAATCTTAAAAGTGAAGATATCTTTTGCACATAAAGCTGGAACCCTAGGTTCTCACCCATACAATAATTGGAAAGGTGACATTTCAAGAATCTGATGATAGCTGATGCAGTACGCCATGAGGGCATTTGACAAGTACTGATCCCAGTGGAGGGTATTTGAAGTAGCCATTTTGATGTAATATAGTAACCTGGGTCCCATTTTTCTTTTTACATGGTACCATTGGTCAAAGGATTATAGGGGGTGGAAAAGAGCTGTTGGGTGCCCATGGAAGTTGCGAGAATCTTCACCTCTCAGGAGGCGAAGTTTTTACCATTATCACAGAGCAAAACTTGGGGGGCAACCGTGTCAAGTAAAAATATACTGGTAGAGGAAAGTGACTGTGGCCTTAGCCATCTGAGCTGGGATAGCCACTGCCTCGACCCATTTGATAAGTGATCAATCCCAACCAATATAAATTGATTTCCGCCCATAGTTTAGGGAAGAGGGACAACTACATTGAGACTTATTGTGTGGAAAGGATTTTGAAGGGTGGTAGGCTGATATTGATACTTGGTTTTGAAGTTGGACTGCTTATTACTTGATAAATAGGCATCCCAGACTTTGAAGATGGTCTCCATGATTCCCTCCCAATAGCAGCGTTATTTTACCCAATCAAAGGTTTTCCAAACGCCACTATGTCCTAGGAGGGCATGAGACTCCATAATGACAGGTACTCGCTCTGAAGGTCGAAAGTAGGGTAACCAGTTCACCCCCACTTTCTTGTATAGATGGCCATTATCCACCTTTGTGTTACGGTAATGGTGAGCTATCATATTATGAACTGGTACATCCTTACCCTCCCAAGCATCAGGGGTCATTAGACAATTATGTAGCCGCTCCACTTCACAATTATCTAAATGAAGGATGGGCAGCTGAGTCAACCCATCAACTTTCATGTGACTTGTCCCAGCTTGCTATACAATGGTCATATCATAGTGCTGGAGCTATAAAGTCCAGAGTGCTAACCGCCCAGTGGGATACTTCATATTTTGTAACCACTTTAAGGAGTAGCGGTCAGTAATACCTTTAAATGAGGTCCCATATAAGCAAGGACGATAGTTTTTAACAGCAAGAAAGACGGCCAGGCATTCCTTCTTAGTGACGCTATAGTTGCGTTCTGCATTTCAAAGCATCATGCTGAAATATAAAATGGGGGTGATCAACCCCATGCTCATCCAGTTGCGCCAAATTATCTCCAACTTGTAATGGATCAGAAGGCACCTGATCTAACATTATTTTGGATTGGGTGGTGTTTGACCTGTTTGTGGCCCTAACCCGAAGATCCTCAAACTTGGGAAAGTCAGAGCTGGAAAAATTTGACATCCCAAACCCAAATTGCATCCATGGAATAACGTCAATCTTACACAAGGTGTGGATGGTGATCCAGTGGAATGGGGAATCCTCGCAAACAATGTGCTGTACGGTGCTCAAGAGAGCTTAGACTAGGAGGAGCTTATTACATAGTTGCAAAGCACTATTTAGGGGAGGATGTTGTGGCCCTGAAGGGCAGTTGCATCTTCTATGAAAAGATGGGAAAAATCATTTAAAGGAAAACTTGCTTGCTAATAGAAAATATTATTTTATTAAAAATATTTTGCGGATAAGAACAAAATCATGAGCTCAACCAGTGAGCTTGGTGTGGCGTTGG
>JAKSZP010000296.1:0-113071 GCA_022478985.1 Massospora cicadina | reverse complement strand
GTTGAGAAGGAGAATGTCTGAAAGCTGGCATGAGTTTCCCAATGAAGGCGCCTAAGTAGAAATGTCAAGATTTTACCTCTTATAGTTATATTCCTTTCGCCTACCTTTATTAGTTTTAAGTAAACAGAGATTAGTTTGTCTTAAGGATGTAATATTGAAGATCCCTAAAGTTAGGCGCTGGTTGAGTTCACCTAGGGAGTTGTTGGAACTACCAACTCTAATACCTGGAGCTACAAGGAGAAAAGCATGGAATTGTTCAACTGGCCACCACAATGTGGTACTGATGGGGATCAAACTCGAGGGTAATGATATGACACAACCAAAAATCACCCATGTGGGTCTAGAACTTTCTGTGTGCCTCCTGTGGGGTTAATCAGCATAAGGTGAAGTTGTTGGTCTGCTGAGTATTGGAAGTTCCAAACGCGTACTTGTAGTGAAAGGTGCCTATAAGGTGAAAAAGAAAGGGTCAACAGTTTTCATACTGTTGGCTAGGAACACTAACGGCATTATTAATGTAATGGATATAAAATTTGCAACACAGTGTCTCCAAATTTATCTATGTTCAACAACTCTGGATACCATAAGGTTTTTATACAATTTTCAATCCCTCCTGTTCCATGCCACTCGTTGACTTCTGGTGATGGATAACGCCAAGGATTACTCTGCTCAGGTTCTTTTGCAGGAGGATAATTCAAATTTTCCAGACTTTGGAAAAAATGGAGGATACCAGCAGTATAAAGTGCCCTTTTACTACCAAAATTTCTTTTCCTTGGCTGTCATCCTCTTAAGATGTCAGAAGGTTCACCCTAGGGCGAAGTTTAGGACAAGTGGCCGCGTAGTGTCCTAAAATTTAAGAATATAACAAGTTACCTTGGCTAGGTTGTTGTGATTTCCAAAATTTCTCCATTATGAGGGAAGCTATCCAATGTCCCTTTACCTTCATTCACGCGAGGAGTGCTGGGACATCAGGCTTTCTTTTGTGCATGAGCCATATCTTAAGGTAGTACTCAAAACACACATTATTAGGGTAAAGGTTGGCTTACTCTTGTATACAATGAGATTTAATCTACTAAGTAAAAAAATTAGAGGTTCTGTTGAAATTCCTAGTAATAATAAATATTAGTAATAGGAAGTCATTTATTTATGAATTAAGTATTAATTTTAAGTTTCTTATAAAAGAATCAGGTATGAAAAATGAGGAGAATGTTTTGATGATGAATATGTGCATATTACATATGAGGTGTAAGGAAATTCATAATGTGGGAGTTGATGGCACAGTTCAGGTTCAGAATTGAAGTAGATCAGGATTCATCGTGGAAAGCTGGATGAGAGCAATAATGGCACACAGTTAATTGGTTTCCATTAACTGCTATAAGGAAGTCAGCAAATAGTAAGGTAGAATTGGTGGCATAAAATTGTAAATGGGATGAAATAAATTAATGAAAGTTGTATACAATTCTTGGGAGTATAAAAATGATATTAAGTTGGTTTAGGCATTCTCCCTTTCTCACCATCCAATAGAACATGATTGTGGAAATCTGTTCAGAACCTGTTGGGTCATGAACTTGGTTTTATTATAGAAAATCACTCAGCGTTTAAAATAGAATACTATCAATGATTTTGGCCTTGTGCATGCTAAAACATTCATTGTCAATTAATGGCAATGATTTCAAGCGTTTGACCCAAGAAAATATCAATCAATAATTAAATAATAGTGTTTACAGGCCTTAGGCCCAATTTAAAATTAATTGCCGTTTAAGCAATATTGTTTTTGGACTTAGGCCAGATAAAGCATTAATTGATATCAAACTAATACTAAAGACAATTCAAAATTCAAGAAAACAATTAAACATTCCAAGAGTTATAAACAAAGCTTTAATTAACCTAGGGTAAAGCCCAACAGAGCCCCCTCCAAGCCTTAGCAGGTGGTGATAATACTTTTTCCAGGTTTGTCTATACTTGGTATGTATCCAAACTAACAAAGTTGGATTGAGTGTGGCATCTCTTATAAATTAGAGCTGACGGTATTTTGAGTAAAAAGTTGATCAAAAAATTTCAGCAAAAGTTTATACAGCCATCCAGTGGGAGCATTGGTTAGATGGAAGTTCACCATGGTGACTACTAGTGTGGTCTTTGATCAGTAGGCATTGATTTTACAGGTCAGATATGGCTTTTAAGATAGACAAATAAGTAACGGAAAATTATTTTGGTAGTTTGGCCCAATTTAAGAATAGTAACCTTAGTTTTGGTGTTGATACTGATGGGCTAATTAAATTGGGCTTAATATAAAAATAAAGTTTGCATTGCAGTTTATTTAGTAGTAGACGTTTTTGCCAAGACATGGTGTGGTGCCATCTTAATGTGCAAGGTATACAGAGAACAGAGGAGTGTAGATTATCCAACATTTATGGAGGATAGGAGCAGTTATTAAGTAGGGGGGCTGGAGCAAAATTAACAGAAAAGCTTCATAAAACAGCCATATTGATTTCTTCAACTGACCAATGGTTAAACAAAAAGCTTCTCCAAGAATTAATAATGTGATTTAAGTAGGAAGAACCCTCATTGTCCTCCTCAGGAACTTTAAGATGGAGCACACAGTCATGAGAAGGCTCAGTATTGGAACAAACAGTCATCCCACTGCTGTCAACATTGAGGAAAAGCTTGAAGTTGGAGGATAATTTGAGCTTGTTGCTGTTAAGCTCATAGCAGTTGAAAGTAGCATAGCTAACCATTTTAATAGAGATAGAGCCCATTAAAGTGTGAGAGAAGCAAGTGGCTAAAGTTGAGGAGATAAATGCAACAAAAATGGGTTTGAAAAGCACTATATAAATTAGAGAAAGGAGAATTTACTTAGCAGGTAGGAGAAGGAGGGAGTCTTTGGGAACAGCAATGTATTAAAATATCAAGGCTTTCAAGTGGCAGCTTTTTTAAGCTTTTTTTCATTATATTAAACTTTTTCAGAGTAATTTTATTCTCTGACAATAATAGAGATGCTAAAATATTAATAGAAATAATAATAATAAAATGTTTAAAATAAATAAAGTGGTAGGAGATGGCAATATGGTCTTGAGAGCAATTAACTCAGCTGGCCTGAGTGAATAATTGTGGTTTCCAGTCACCTCAGCTAAGGAAATAAATTTGGCGCCAGAGTAGTTGGTTTGGATAGTCCATCTGAGCAGCTGTAAGCTTCAGCATCTGGAAACAAAGTTGTGAGGAATTCACTTAGTTTGACTGCTCCATTTGGTTTATCAAGAGGCTCTATCTCAGCTGAAAAATTAAGCGTGAGATTTTCTGGATGAACTTCAGCTTTGGTGCAAGGTACTGGAAATGGCGCTGAGACATTTTAATTGGCTGTTTCATTGTTGAAACAGAGATGTCTCATCACAGTAATATGAGATGGACGCGGAGGCTCCTGTTTTTTCTGGTCCATTTCAACATCAGAAAAATGAGGAGCCTTGGGGCAGGGAAGAAAAAAGGGTATAGAGGCTGCTGGTTTGCTATTCCATCAAAACAACGAGGAGCCTCAGCGTCAGAAAATGATACAATTGGGTGGGCGTTTGGTTTAGTTAACTCATTGGCTTCTTGTTGGGCTTCACAGGTAGATATTTCTTTAGCTGCAATAATCCTAAGCGTGACCAGTTTATCCTAGTTTCATATGTCACAGGGTAATTTTGGCAGTGCGCCTTCAGAATCTAACTAATGTTTTGTGTAAGTATCGTGGATAACAATTAGGGCATAAAATCTATTATCAAGTGGTTTTTTATTGCTCTTGCTCATAATATCGTCCTTATCTACAGTTCTGTCTGACGCATTATATGCATTATTAATAATTATTATTTATGCTATTTGCTGAAGCGTATATTGCACGTCCATTCTACAGCACAGTTAGTCTTTCATCTTAATTATTTCATTTTTCAGCAAGTCCATACCACAAGTTGCCCATAGTATTTGTGATAGTCATATGTTTATCTATTTTAAAATGCCATTGGTTAACATCCAACATATCTTTTATTGGCGTATGATTGAAAGTTTGAGTTTAGTAGAGGCCTCAAATTGGTCTGAAGCCATCTCTTGGTTAATCCTGGTTCCATTGAGATTTTTGGTGTGACTTGGAGAGTACCTGGCAAGGAACACCAGTTTGGTTGAACCACAAGGATTTTCTTTAATGTAATGAACTATATTTAAAGGCAGTTTCTCAAAGCTTGCAACATCAGAGTGAATGTTAGCTTATTTATAGTTATAAAAAGACTTAACCTGATATTTGAAGTTAAAAGATCTCAAGAGAACAACCTAAGAATGATAAATAAAAGTAAGAAGAAAGTTGTTTTATTTAGGAAATAAATAGTACTATTATAGTACTAGAAAAAAATCAGTGATGAAAAAATGAGGAGAATAATCATGATGATGAGGGATAGGCGTATACCACGTGTTAGATTGGAAGGAGATACAGGTACGTGGGCGTTGATGGCTCAGTCCAGGTTCAGGGTTGATGTAGCTCAGAATTCATCATGGAAGACTGGACTGAGAGCAATAACGGTAACAAAGTTAAGTGGTTTCAATTATCTGCTATTATTTGGCCAACAAATAGTAGGTAGAATAGGTGAAATATGGTTGTAAGCGGGATGAAATAAAAGATAAAACGTTGAATACTATCCTTGGGCTTATTATCAAGATGGTATTTAGGTAGTTTTGGCATTCTACCTATAATATTAGCCAGTGGAGAACTAATTGTGGCAATTTATCCAGAACTCGTTGGGTCATGAATTTGGCGTTATTCTGGGAAACTATTTAGTGCTTAAAAATAACATTAATGATCTTGGGACTTGGGCATAATAAAGCATTGATTGTCAAAGTAATAACAATGCTTTAAGGCATTTGGCCCAAGGAAGTATCAAACAATAATTAAATAATGTTTCAGGCCTTAGACCAAGTAAGTGCCAATTAACATTTAAATGATATTTGTATTAGGCCTTAGGTTATATAAAACATCAATTGATATTAAAATTAATAAAGGTAAGGCAAAACTGGAAAAAAATAAAAATAAAGTTGAGAATGATGGTTGAGGCTTCATCTAACCTAGGGCGAAGCCTGACAAGGAGGTCAACTGATTTATGCTTTAACATTGGGCAGTCCAAAAATATCTTTACATATTTTTATTTTATTGATCATATAGGGCCTATCTAAATTTTTTCATGAGCCCAGAAGCAGAGTGGTATAATTCCATATAATATTTGGTGGCCTTTTGAAGTGCAATATTAACATTAAAGTACATCATGGCCTTAGCACCAAACAACAACTGGGATTGATGGTAAAATCAGTTAGTGAAATCAGTAAAGTTTTGTTATCTTGAACTAAATGGTTATAGATTTCTTTTCAAATAGTCATGTGTTCAGGGCTCCAACCTTTTATAATACCACAGTTTCCACATCGGCAAGGTCCAATGTTCTTCAAGTTCATATGGAATGATCAGATCTTGACTCTGGTCATCATACAGGCTAATCATAGTAGTTGATTTAAAAAGATAATCATATCCATGCATGTTCATCTTGAACACTTTCATGAACAACTTTACATTCACTGCTTTTCAAACCTAAAAATTAACCAGATTACATCTCTGGAATCCTGGGTAGAAAATTCCTGATCTGGACGTCATTGGTTTAAGGTTGACCCAAAACCCTGGGTTAGAAGCATGAGGTTCACTCTGTTCAGAAGCTGGGGTCTCCATAGAAGAAGGAGAAGCAAAAAATGCTGTTTTATGATTACATGGTTTTATAAATTAGTTATTGGGTACCTCTTCTTCCATGGATTCCTTTTTAGATAGCTTTAAACAAGAAGGAGGCAGGACCGGATGAAAGTATTGACATCTACTATCCTCTATATTTTTTCAAATTGATGCTTCCATGTGATATAGTTCTCCTGTTATTGAGGACATTGCAATTTAAACTGTTGCAACTTCATATGGATTTGTTGCATGTCATGCACACTAGTGTGTAAGTCCTTCAATTCACTTTTATGTTTAGTTTCCATGTTATGAAGTTTGCAGATATGACGCCATAGCTCGTTGTTTGACTGGTTAAGGTCTCAACTCTCTTGTTGTAGTCTTTGGACCAATCTTAATCCTTTGATATCATGCTGAGTGGATATTTAATTTCTGATTTCTTAAAAACTTGGACAGGAGATGGATGGTGGTCTGAGTGTTGCTTTCATATGTGCTGTGCAGCCACCCCCATTTTGCATTGAGTGTATTGGTCAAAGTTTAAAGCTGCTTTGTCCTGATGAGTTATGTCTCATAGTAACATAACTACTTTTGAACTCATCCTGAGGCGAGTGATCCCATGTATCCATTCATTGGTAATTTCACGGTTGTCCATGGCTTGATGTCCTATAGCCAACAAATTACAAGTTAATTAATTGATAAGTTCATAAAAACGTCTCGAGATTTGAACACTAAAGTTGTGATTGTCAAACATCCTAGTGCACCCCTTAAAATCTAGTTTCAAGCTGCCTATTCAAATCCTGCATTGAATCCACATTTTGTTGGTTTCTGTTATTTACTTCCATGACTATAGCATGGTGCAAAAAATGGTCATCTGGGTATTTCACACAGTGAGTCTAAGATACCCAGAAGACTAAACCCATCTGAGATAGCTACAAACTTGCTGTAGTATTTTTCTAATCTTAAAAGAGTTTTGAAATTCTCATATTGTTGAAGCAGTTGATCTTGATTCTGCTGACAATAATATAAAATGGTCTCTAAATCAGATTTTTCATGGCCACATAGACAGTATCCCCAAAGTAACATGCCCTCAATCTGTCTCAGCTGCTTGCAGTATAAGTATATGCCTCAAAGCTCTCAAACTGAAAAGAATATTAAAATACAACTTCTACAAGGCCAGGTTTCTAAAAGTAAGAGGATTAATATAAAAAATTGGATATAAGTTCTTGCCATTCTCCCATTGCTGCTCTGGTCCATGATTATATTTAAAACTATTCTTTTTTGTTACTAAAACCCTTTGTAGTAGCACCAGTTGTGTACAAAAGGTCTTACAGTTCGCTACTTGCACAGGTTAGGTTGGTCAGCACAACTATATTTCTACCATATAGCACAACTACGCAGTAAAGTTCTTAATTTTTTTGTATAAATAAGACTATACTAAAGATTTTAACAAATTACTGCCAGAATCTGGTATGTAAGGTGATCCTTTATTTAGAGTGAGTAATAATATTTTTATTCATATTACTTCATTTAAGATGCAATAGTGCTCTCATGATGAGGAGCATCGCCTATCATACTTTTTAATTGTGAAGAAGGATTGTGGTTCATAAAAGGTTTAAATAAGAGGGCCTGGGATTGACTTTAATACATTTTATTTTAGAAAATTACAATACTGGAGTTAAAATAATGCTATGACCCAGATTTAAAAATAAGAATCAAGTTAATTAACTATTAAACTGAGGTGACTAAGCTTAGTAAAGTATGAAAATCTAGGATACTTTATAGTATAAAATTCATATCTTGGAAAGTATTTAATAAATTCTTTGAATCTGAAATACAACACATAATTTAGATATTAATGTAAATACCTCTACCTTTAACATATACTATACCTAAAGGCCATATGAAGGGTAACATAAGCAAAAACTTTACAAAATTTGGAAATCATCTCATATAATAAATTTCTATAAATCTCTATCTAAATTTGTTATTTACAGAAAAATATAAAAGTGATGTTATCACCAAATTTTGCTGAGTCTGAGGTTCAATTATTAACCTATACTTCTTTGATTTTATACTAAAATCATCAAAACTTCAGGAGCTTTTTCTATACTTCTCTTCTATAAGTTCCGCCTCTTTTATAAAAAATAAAGATGATATTCATCAGTGATCAATTAAGAGACTACTTTTTAATAAAGCTTCATTATTTTACCTGTTTGGCTTTATTCCCAAGATAAGACTTATTGAAACCTCCTTGATCAAATTTCCTTTACATTGTAGTTGTAAAGTCTTTGTCAAGAGAGTATCTATAAACTCTTCTGTTCCCAGAGAGTTAATGAGTGTTTTAGATTATACATCCACTACATTAGGGACATCACTAGTGTGCCAGGCCAACAGTATGATGACTGATGACTTTTTCTGTTTTTCTTAAATAGGCTACATTTCACTAAAAGTATGCAGTACAACTCCCCAATCCAGTAGACCAACAACTTCACCTTAGCGCAATTAATGCTGCAGGAGGCTTCAACTGCTCCCCTATTACCCAATTTAATGGAGGGCACCCTTGGGGTTAATCCCCATCAGGCCACTTTGTGGTGGCCAGTTAAGCAAGTCCCATAGGCTTCCATGTAGATCCAGGTATTGGAAGTTGGTAGCGCTGATCACTCCTAAGTGCATACACTCAGCACATAACCTTGGGAACTTCAGCCTACCCTCCACTGCGGTTACCCACTGGCTTCATTAAAACATTAAAATAGTGGTTGAAAAAAGATCTTTATTAGGATGAAATTTAAGTATTTATCCTTAGGCGTTTTCATGTAATATGCTGCCCGCCTATCAACAATCATCAGCATTTATTGTCAGAAAACCAACACTATCAATAGCAACCTCTTTTGGCAACCAATCCCTCAAAATTCATCATTGATTTAAATGCCAGCTTATTAGTTTGATTCATTCTTGGCATCAGTCGCCAGTTCAATCATATATCTAAATTAATATTATGTTTATTATTATTAAATTTCTTCAGCCTATGCTGCCAGTCATTTTGAAACCTATATGGCGGAATGGTTATCACTCACTTTCTTATTGGAAACCTCAGCATCAAAGCCGGCAATACAATTAACTTTAGCTTAAGTTGCTGGCTAATTCCATGTGGTAGATGATTGGATCATCTTTACATTCAGTTGCTAGTGATCTCAAACACTTTGACGTTGAACTCTTAATCCAACATAAATAATACATAACAACATTTTAACATCCATAGCTCCAATTGCCAGTGTCAAATCGCCAATAATCAGTAAATATGATTGGCAATCATTCTTGTCATAGCTTGATGGTAATCAAAATAAAATTAATTGCTATCAGGTATCATCCCCATTACTTTAAAATAGCTCAACGCAACCAAATGGGGAGCACAATTCGGTAACTTAATTATCAATATTATCATCAAAACTAGTTGATTAATTGGCAACACGCCCAACTAATCAAGACCCCAATTACAGATACTATAAGAGGATGTCATGGTTGAATGACATTATTGAAGTTATTGTAAAGACAAGACTGGGCGCGATGAGGCCAAGAGGAATAAGTTGACAGGCCTTTATGATCTTAAGAACACCCTGGACCAATGCTGGGTAAAGGAAAAAATGTTCAGGTTGGTTCTGGGGGCGCGCGTGATGTTCAGATAAGTGTTAAATCCATGGCAGTAATACGCACCATTTATTTAAATTTATGATGGAACTTTATATTTAGGTGGAGAACAGGGCTTTGAGAGCTGTTCAATTTGTAATGTTACTAGTAAAGGGAAAATTTAGCTACATTCAATTGCTATAGTGCAGGATTATTCAAGATACAATATGCTGAGTGATAGAAAGTTAATTTTTTTTGGCTCAATTGGGCACAGTACCTCGCCCAATGGAGAATGATTCCTCCCTAATTGTTTTTTAATGATTTTTTGTGACAATCCTTATTTGTTAGTAACTTGTTTTATATAAGATCACCGTTATTTTACGTTTTATCAAATGGTCCCATAAACTTACCTGAGCATGGACCTACTTGAGGAGGTCTCAAATAATATTGATCATTTTATTTTTATCATAATTTGTAGACAACTCTCCAGCCCTCCTGGCAAACCTGGGCTTTTACAGATAGAGGGCCCAAAGAACCTGAATTATGATCTTCGCCTGGTAATGGACACTTCCCTAGGCTCCAACCAAATCCTCGCCTTTCTGGGTTATCTCGTCAATTATATAAGTATTTACACCTCACTTTAGGTCCTTTTGGTACGGGCCCCTCCTAGAGCCCTAATCTTTGTGTTTATTAGAAGATTGTCTCTGTTGGCGTGATGGGGAATTTCCCACCACCTCTCCGAGTATTAGAGGGTTACAGACACTCACTTGACAGAGGAATCCATCTGGTTAAAATCACAACAATAAGGAATGTTCATTCAAAGACACATGGAAAAACCACTAATACACAAGAGAATAAGACACCGCAAGGGTGCCAACACCTATATGATTAGAGACCTCCACAAGAAATTCTACAACAAGGTTAAACAAAAGACTCATATCACTATGAAGATATAATATGAGTTTATCATGGGAGACGACCAAAATGGATGTTGGTATCAGTAAAATGAAATAAGGAAATTAGGAGAGGTGAGCTATGGTCATCTTGCTGCAGCAAAAGATGAATCTGACCAATAGAAGAAACTTATGGTCTTCAGTGGTGCTGTAGATTGAGTAAACCTGAACTTGAGTTTTTTATTGTAGTTGAGCTATGCCACATTGGGTAAAATGGTATTCAAATTCCTATTTTCCATTAAGATGCAATGACCCATCTTTGTAGATTGTTTAACTAGTTAACCTCAAGGCCATAGGTGAAATGGATGCCACTTCAACATGCAAACTCATCGACCAACCTGGACATACTTAGCCCTTACCCAACGTTGGTCTAGGGTATGTTTCAGATAAGAAATGGCAGCCAATTTGATCTCTTTTGCCTTGGTGCGCTCTTCCTTGTCCTTGCACTTAGCACCTACAATTATGTCATGGTACATGTATTGCCCTCCAGCTTTTGAGGCGCCACCCCTCCTATAGGGGAGTCATCCTGAAAAAAGTGCTTGTGAGTAGGAGCAAGTTTCAAGGAGGCAGCTTTGGGATTACCTTAGGGCCTGAAGCATTGGGAAAACGTTTATAAAATGTATCAATAAAGTTTTGTGAATGGGCACAATTTTGGTCTTAAACCTATCTATCTTCCGCAGCAAAAGAACCTTTCCACAATATTTGGTATCAAGACTCTTTCTAAAACGTTGGGAAGCTAAAGTCTCATCCAATTCTATTCTTATGCCCCATATATAAGATATGAATCTAGGGGTCTCAGGAAAGGGACCTTAAAACAGATTCAGTTTACTCTTGTGAAAGTTGGCAAAAATTTAGAACTTTGGAGAAAATCCAGCTGTTAGGAGGTATGACCACTTTTTTAACAACGGGGTAAGGTCCAATACTCTTTTTCCCCAGGTTCTTGAAAAGATGCTTGATAGGGATAATCATGCATTGAGCATCATAAGATCTCTCTCCTTTTACTTATGCCCTACCCTTCTCTTACCATCAGTGTTCTCATTATAGACCCTCATGGTTGCCTCCAAGTTTGCAATTACCCCTTGTTACTTTCCTGATGAAAGTATAAAGTGCATCACTGCTTCCATCTTGGACCCACATTTGGGTTCCATATTAAATGTGGGGTTAAAGAGATAAATTAAATTAAAAAATATCACATAATAGAAGAATGCTGGGATTTTTTGTAGCTAAATTGCACCAAAGCGATGTGTGAGGCCCAATCTGAATGGTAAACCCGCCGTCAACACCATAAGAATTGTTCCAAGCACAGGTTCACTTACTTTATCTGCCCATCTGATTGTGGGTAAAAAGCAGTAGGTCAGCATGGGCATTTTGAATAGCCTTGCAAAACCTTTTACAATATGGACATGAAATGAGATCCAAAATTACTAATATGTATCCTGGAGTATATCATGGACGTAAAAAACTTAAAAACGAATAATTTGGCCACTGTACTAATGTTACTGTGGTGTGACATGGTATAAAATTGGAGAACTTAGTGAACCAATCCACCACCATCATTATAACACCAGACCCATCAGAGAGGGGTAGTTCCACAAAACTCCAACTGAGAGGGAAGTCTAGGGTCCCTATGCGTTCTGGACTGGTATCAACAAGCCATCAAGGTTTTGACGATTTGTCTTCATCCTGTTTCAAGAAAAGCACTCCTTTGTATACCAGGCAACCTATGCAGAATTTCTCTTCCATTTATACTTATGGTGAATAAGCTCCAGGGGTTTTGCCTTCCCAGGATGCCTATGGTTATACCATCATGGTGTTTCTTAATCGTCTCTAGGTGAATTAGTCCTGAGGAACCCATTAGCATCCCTAGAACCATACCATATAATTATTTATATGGTATCTCTTTAATATCCTACTGATCAAAATTGCATTTGGTGAATTTTAAGGTATATTAATCGGATAGAGACTAGGAAAGGACAACCTTTCTCAAAGTATTATACTTTTCTATATTCTCCAGAAGAAGAAATAACTGAAATGCATGAAGTTTGTTAAGGTTTGCTTAGATACAATCTTACCTAAAGGAATCACCAAATTGTGTTATGCAGCTTCATTTCCTTGAGATCAGGAGCTAAAGTAGGTTGCAACTCAGAGTGTCAACCAAACCTTTATCCTTACCTTTTATAAACTAATAAGAGAACACAGATTGCGCGAGGACCATATGCCAGCAGTTTGCAGCAGAATTAGGAAATAGATCCTGGTAGTACAGAAAGCCTAATGGTCAGTCCAAACGTGGAACGGATTGGAAGAACCATGAATATGATGTCGTCAATAGGTTAATGCTTCAACTACTGGAAAAATATTTTTGACACAAACGGCGTAATTAAACTCAGGTAAGGACATTTGGAGATAAATATTTTTCATGTAGAATAACCCTGTCCTTGCCCGCCTACAACAGAGAAGCAAGATTAGAGAAGTTAAAATTAATGCATCCAACTATAAACTCCATATCATAATCTACATAATGAAGAACTGACTCAAAGAACAAAGTGCACTTCATGGCCTAGAAGGATTGCTCCAGGGAAGATGACCACTGTAATGCTTTTTCTCCTCTGGCTTTATACAAGGGTGTAGCGACCTCTGAAAACTTTTGGAGTATAAATCCTTGAGGAAGGTGCCAGTCCCATAAAAGCCTCCCAATTCTTCAACTGAGTTTGCGTGGGCCAATTACAAATTACATTTCCTTGTCTGGAGTGATAAAATGACCTTATCTTAAAAAAGTTGTTGCCCAAGAAGGCGACCTGGAACTTTAAAATCAAACCTACTGATCTTCAGCATCAAGTTTGCTTCTATCAATTGCTCTACCACTTGCTGCAGATGTATCTCATGGAGTACTTGATCATGGAAGAAAATTAATATGTTGTTCATATAGGCGCAGTACATATACTTAACAATTCTCCTAATTATGCATCAATAAAACGTTGAAAAATTACAGTTGCATCTTTAAGACCAAAAAATGAACCAGAAAGGACAATCACCTTCATGGGGTAGCACAATTTCTCTTTCCATGCTACACGCAGAGATAAATAGTTGGCTCAATCCACCTCTCAGCTCACTATATAGAAAATCTACGCCCAAAGATTCTAATGATTAAACAGTGAATTTGAAATTTAGAAATGATATTTTTATCTAGAGTAATAAGCAATATATAATCAAACCACTTCATTAAAGATTAATCAGATCTCTCATGTTAAAAAAAGAGTATCTGAGGTGGGTCAACCTTGGGACAAATATACCACACCGAGAATTTTTTAGCCAGTACAAGTTTCAAACTTTTGTTATTCAAACTTGCACCACGGTGGAAGCAGGATTTACTCTGCCAGGCTATCCACCCTCATCTCTCATGTTAAAAACATGTTTATAGTAATTAGTGATTATTTAAGGAAAATATATGTAAAATAGTAATTTGAATAAAATGCTATCTAGTTGGAAACAATGTATATTCAATTTAGGTAAATATACTATTGGAATTGGGATTGTATTATAACTTTTAATCTAAAAAACATGAATCAAGTCAACAATTATTCAACACTTCCCCCCTTAACTTAGTTTATATATGATCTTTGATGGAATGGGCATCAGATTTGTGATAAGGTCAGAGAAACATGGCGTAAGCTCAATAAACTAATATTTCCATATTAAGCTTAAAAAATATGGGCTTCATAAGCTACCCATTCACAAACAATACAATAAACTTCCATAAGGTATCTAGATTATGCATTCTACCAAATCCATAAGTATTGCAGTAAGCTACTTGATCCCCAACTAAAAAGCTCATCACCGTGGACCTATGTTGATAATCTCTCTTTTTGATTAATTATCATTGCAAGAGATGCATAAGCTTTGGTATGGAACTTGATAAGTGAATTCATTAGTTGATCAAAGTACTTAGATGTTCAAATTTATTCTCATTGGTATAATCAAATGTAATAATGGCAGTAGTGCAGGGTGTTGACTGTACAAAAGCTAAAATGGTCAATGTACCTTAACGCTGTGGTAACTGGTACTGTAATCCTTAATGGTTGAGTCCACATATTTTGCTCATTGAGAAGGAGAAGTTGGTAATCTTCTGAAGAGTTTGTACTAAAGTATTGTTGGCACGTTCCACCATTACATTAGTTTCTGGATAATAAGGGGACAGTAAGAACCCCTCAGATTCCCATTAACTCATTTGGCTCGAGTTTAACTAGAAATGTATACTATTGGCATTGTCCACAAAAATAACTTGTGGACAACTGTATTAATAAATTACCTATTCCATTAAAAATTTAGCTGTTAAGGTCACACTAAGTTCTTTATTGGCTTAAGCTTTGACTCATTTAGTAAAATGATTAATTGCTACTATTGTATTTTTGAAAATAATCACATTTCTTGGGAAAGGTCCTATCATATCTATAGACACTCTATGCCAGGCCCATCTTGGCTTAACTAACCTATAGGTAGCTATAGGTTTCAAGACTGATAATCTTGACATTTGTGACATTTTTTATCTACATGACCTGGATATAAAAACCTTAGTGATTCTCAAATTTTCTAAATTAACTTTAGGGTCTTAAGTAGGCCTCCATGTCCAGCTTCACAATGAGCTTACATAATTATTTTTTATGGGCTGAAGGTGTATATATAATTTTTGGTTTTTTCCACAATTTTATACAAACGTCCTTCCCAAACTTTGTGTCTATCTTACCAATCTAATGTACAACAGATAACAGGTTTCTAATCAAAATATTTTTTAAAATTCATTTTTTAGGATTCCTACATGAACGGCAGATTTGGATGCATTGGATGACGGATAATCAATACCAATCTGACAAAAAGCCCAAACTTCTGTAGGGTTTAATACTAACGAAATTCAATAATTATCAAAGTTGGAGATCAGCCCAAAAAACACGGTTGAATCATGATCCCTTGGAGCTACCCAATCTCAAGGTTCAAACCTGAGCCATGAGATTGGGTAGCTCCAAGGGCTCGTGATTCAACCGAGATAATTGAGCTGCCTCCAAGTCCCCAATTCATTTATTTTAGATCTTAGCTTGGACTGCTTAGATTTCCCCCAAAACACCTCCCCAATTACCCTTATATATAGCTGGTATTGAGCTAATAAACTTTACACTTTTTCTCCTTTTCACAACCTTAAGTAAAATTTGTATCTACTTAAGATTTGCATCACAAGACTTGATATCTGAAACAACAAGGCCTCTTAACTAAGAGAAGCAACCAGGGTAAATATTCAACACCCTTGGGCTTTGGGTTAACTGGCCTACAAACAACAAAGAATCCGTGGTATCAACCTGTGATCCTGCTACATTTTTCAAATAGTTGGTTTGAAATTGGATATAGATCTGTTATAGCAGGTTGTTGTGAAAGTCCATTGTCATTCCAATGAGTTTGCCCTGAGCAATGCAATAACTCAGAGTCATAGACATTAATTCTAAAAACCATTATGCTAATTGGCCTTCTGGTTGTTTAAGAAATTATAACCATCTTAAGGAAGTGTAGTTGGTGACAATTTATATACCTGGTCTCATGTAGATAAATAAATTTCTTTAATAAATATGGATGACAGATAAGTTTTTGCACTAAGTTACAGTGTGATTTTATTAATTCTTGTCCAATAAATGAATTCAGAAGGCTAAGAAAGCTCTTCCTATCATCCTCTGTCTGAGAGAGTACATTCCATATAGTAGTGAGTAGTGCATTAGATTGTATTATAACCAGCTGGTCAACATTGGTATATTTCATAATGTGGGCATCAAAATGCCTTTCAGTAACTAGTTGAAGAAGTTTTTTAAAGTTCTTTATACCATTGGAAAGAGACTCCTCTCAAATCAGATGTAATAGAGGCTCAAAAATTTGCACATATACTTGTATGAACTGGTGGTGATATCTGTCCTTTAGAATTTTTTTTAATATCTCAATAACTTTCAGGTTCACTAAATTGTTTAGAATAATGAAGCGTTTGAGGATGCGGCATCATCCTCAGAGTTTCAACGATTTGATCAATGTGACAAAACGGTTCAAACAATTTATCCCATTTTGACTCAGAATTTGGATTAAAAATGTTAAGTTGAAAAAACTGAGGGATTTCCAACTAAGGTTTAAGCAGAACCAGGGTTTTGCCTGCTCAAAGCTATGCTTTAGGCTTGAAAGTGCTTCAAGCATGGCCAGGAGAGGGCTTCCCAAAGTGTGACCTTTAAAAGGACAAGCCCCTGTCATTCCAAACCTCAGTTTGGAATTTTTGCAGTTTCTATTAGCTGTTTAGGCCTCATGCCTTACCTGAGCGTTGGGCACAACAAGGTTTTGTCAAAAAATAAAACCTTGAGCTTCTGGGAAATTGGCCCTTTCCAGTTGCTCAGTCTTTTTCTTGTCTTGCTTGCAATGCCAGAGAAATTCTGAGATCACCTTTCTCAATATTATTATGTTAAATAAAAAAAGGTTGCTTCAAGAATCTGCATTCTCTCTTACTGCCATTCTTTTTCTGCATCTGAGATTTCTTCAAATTTCGAGAGTTAAAGATGGGTTGGTATTATCGAAACCTACCAGCTTACCTCAGTGCTCCAACTTGCCTGTTGGACTTATTTTAGTGTCGATTTATCTGCTAAAAAATTCAGGCACCTGGCAAAAGGAATCTGTGTGGTTCCATTTGTTATATAATTTTGATCTCACCTTTTTACCTTTTCCCAATTCCAAGCTCCACTAACCTGACATCGTTGTTTCCTTGGGTCCCAGTTGTAAAACAAGCACTGGAGGGAGCCAGTGACTGATGGCCAACCCTGGAACCAAGGTGATGGTGGGTGTTTATTTAGATGAGGTCTCCCCTCATTTGAGATTGGAGGGCATCAGAGGGAACCTGGCCCAGAAGATTTCCTCCTTTTGGCCCAGTCCTTTACGTGGTGTTTGCTGCCAGTCTGCGCTGGACCATGCACCCTTTTAGGGAGCGCATCCCATCCAAGTGCCAGGTGTGCTTCCCGCATTGGTGAACTGATCCAGCAGCCCAGTCCTGACTCGCCCTCATCAGGGTTTCCCTCACCACAAGGGATCCAAAATTAATTCTGGATAAATTTCTTGGTGCTCGAGGTAACTCTCCCCAAGAAGCCCTCATGGTGGCAGCCTCCTGCTTGTGAGCTCTCTTTTTGGGGTTTACACTTTAGAGGGGGTGATGTGACAAGATGGTTCAAACTGTGTGTCCCATTTTGACTCAGAATCTGGATTCCAAATTTCAAGTCAAAATGCCTGGAAATTTCCAACTAAGATTGACGTGGAACCAGGGTTTTGCCCTATCCAAGATATGCTTTAGCCTTGAAAGAGCTTCAAGCATGGCCAGGAGAGGGATTCCCAAAGTGCGAATTTAAAAAGTTGAACCCCAGTCATTCCAAATCTCAGTTTAGAATTTTTTCAGCTTCTCTTGGCCGTATAGGCCTCATGCCTTACCTGATAATTGGGTACAACAAGGTTTTGTCAAAAAACAAAACCTTGAGCCTCTGGGGCATTGGCTCTCCACGGTTACTCTTTCTTTTTATTGTCTCACTTGCAATGCCAGAGAATGATGGGATAACCTTACTCAATCTTATTATGTTAAAGGAAAATAAAGTTTACTTAAGGGATTCGCATCATCGCTTACCTGCCCTTTTTTATACATTTGAGATTTCACCAAATTTTGAGAATAAAGACGGATTGGTTTTATTAAACACTACTAGCTTACATCAGTAGTACAACTTGGCTTTTAGACCTGTTTTGGCGTCAATTTACCCGCTGAAAATTCAGGCATCTGGCAAACGGAATCTGGATCTACATTTTTTATAACCAAGACAATCTATTTGAGACTTTGAGAACTAGCACTTTCTTGGCCTGTTTGTAATTAAGCTTGAACTAATTTTTTAAACCCCTTCTATAAAGCTAAAAGTTGGGTGAAAGTTTTGAGATCTCTTATAATATTGAGTAAACTAGATGCAACTTATCTTAAATCTCCCAGTTTAGCATTCATAGACCGCTGAAAAATGAATGGCGCATTGCGAAGTCTCTGGAGCATTTGAGTCAGTTGGAAAATCTTTTAGAGTTAATAACTGGCAAATCTTGGTCTTTGGGAGGAAGGCCAATCTGCCAGTATCCATTAATTAGGTTCAGAGCTTTAAAGTATTTAGCTTCTACAAATTAATACAGGGTATCACCTATCTGAGGTAAAGTAAAATAATCCTTTATAGTGATGATATTCAGATGGCAGTAATCAATGACAACTCTATTGGAGAAAACTTTCTTTTTAATATCTATACTAGGCTGGCCATGGGTTGTGAAGGGAGATAACCATCCCTTTTTCTATAAGTTTCTCCAATCACTTCTTCACCTCCTTATCACTAGCTTTGCTTTTCTGTATTAATACTATCAAATGGGCCTTGAATCCATAGTATCAACGTGGTGCTAAATCCCCACAGCGCATCCAAGGTCATATTTGTCTGTCAAAATATACTTTGACATGTTTTGTATGAGATCCATTTCTTGTTTTTTCTGACTTTCAGTTAATCCGTTAAGTTGTTCATGGGAAATGACTGCACAATTTGGTAGGGGTGACTCTAATAACCTAACTCTGCTAGATTTCCAAGCTCATGTACCTCACAAATCTCTTTCCAGAGGAGTAAGGTGCATAAATGCGATTTATTGCCTTTTCTTTAAGATTTTAAAGGCAATAAAATTGGCAAGTAACATAATGATCTTCTGCTGACCTGATAAAATTACTCCAGGAGCAGCAAAGTGTACAATCCTCAATTGTTAATTATTTGAGGCAAGACAGCCAGGGGACGGACATTACCAAAACTAAAAATATACTAAAAAAACTTAACTATTTGGTTCAAAAAAAACGCCCTAATGAGCGGATTGTTTGAAATGCTTCAAAAAACAACCAACCAGGTGGGCAGTGGAAGCCGCTTATCCCTCCATGGCAGAAGGGGAGGGGGGTTGAGGGGCTTGTCTTAAGCAGCCTCTTTGGCAGCGTCTTCTTCCTCCCAAAGTAGAGTGCATGTCACGGCCATCAGTAATAGCGTTGGGGCAACTGTGGTATGTGGTTCAATATCTCTAATGATTGGAATTTCATAAAAATTTCCAGCTAGGTAAATGGAACTGAGATATTCGGTTAAAGCTTTTTCAGCTTTAATTTGGGCGTCTGGAAGTTGAACAAACATGGCAATGTTGGTTTGGGTTATTTTGCTTTTGGAATCCGTGCTATAGTTGCCACGTTCTGGATAGCATCATTTGCGTTTTTGTAGTACTTGTTCACTGATATTTTGCTTTTTGGAGTTAAGGTTGCGGGGATAACAGGAGGTGGAATTCCTCCTTTGAGTATCACTACTGATTTCGTGACAGCTTTACACATTGGACAACAATCTGGTGTTGCAGCTGCTTCGATTGCAAGCTGGTGATCAATGCAAAATGATTTGGCACTTGGCTGTGGGGTATAAAGTCAAGGGGGGTATTTGGCGTCCCATTCTGCATTAATGAATCGCTTGATTTGCAGGGATGGTTCTTCAATGAACTTACCTGATTTGTCAATTTTAGCCAATAATTTCTATGGGTTTTGGTTGAATTGGATTGGGGAATCAGCCTACAGTTGAGGTTTGTTTGATTCATTTGCAAAAGCATGGGATCAAACTGGGATCCAATCTGATGCTTGATTGGAGGAATTTTTATGGCATTGGGGTGAGGAGGAGGATGATTGGAGGCTGCAGGTGCAGCTGCAGCACCAGTTTTGGGGGTGGAGGAGGTAGGATTGTGCCCCATTACTGAAATTGTACAGGGTGGGCAGCAGATGGGAAGTTGGTGGATGAGTCATCTGATCTGCCTGAAGTGGTTGAGAAGGGGCACTTGCATTTCGAGTGGTCTAACTCAAAACATGACAGACAGATCATCCACCCACCCTCGATGTGGGCCCAAAATGGATGGTCAGGCGCTGAGGGAATAACAGTGTGCAGCGGAATTTCCACCGCAATTTTACTAAATTCAGGGCTTATCGTGGCATATGCCCAAAGCTCAGCAAGTTGTATGGCCCCATTTGCGACCACAAATTGTAAGATGGGGTTGGAGCTATAGGTGCCAAACCGTCCATCTCCTCCTGGTGGAGCACTTCAGGGGGGAGGTGGATGGGCAGGCCAGCAAACTGGACCACCAAAGTGGTGTCCGCTAGGAGCCAAGTTCAAGTTGTGGGGAGAGGGGTGCCCTGGAATACCAGGAGCACAGTTGCTGCAGTGGCAGCGTCAGCTTCGCAGGTGAAGCTGAGGTCAAAATACCCCTTGTAGGGGCATAAATCGATAAATATGACAGGTGTCATCACCACCTGTGCCATTTCATTAATGGCTTGGTCGTGGTATGGGAATAGTTTCCCATATTTGACCCTTAGGCCAAAGCACATGTTGCTCTGGGGGAGCACTAGGGGGCAGCATGGTACCACTTGGGTATGAGCAAGGTGGGCGTCTAGGTCCTTAGGCGGAACGAATTGGCCCATAGGTTTGGAATGACTGGGTGAACCAGTCCTAGCGCGTTTTCCTGCCAGACAGAAAATGGTGGGGGGGGGAGTTTTGCCGCTGCCCCATGCTGGAGCAGCTGGCGGAGAATCCAATGACGTTGGAGCAAAACTACTATGGGAAAATTCGATTTGTATTTAAATTTGTGTAATTTGGCTTGGAAAGTTATGCTGAGCGGAAAAAGAATCAACCCTCAATTGTTGCCAAGAAGAATAAACTTCTTCCATTAGTCCTTCATGTACCTCTAAGCTCATCCTGGTGGGCACCACGCGTTGTTCTTCAGGATATCATACACAACTTTTAGAGTCTTTAAGAGGATTACACTTATTCTCAGGGATAATGACTGGTAGAAGGATTTTTTAACCCATTTTTTGATAATAGATAGGGACTAATACATCATTATAAACCATATTTATGAAGTTGTTACTAATAATGAAAGAGGTCTGATATTCTCTCAAGTAGTGAAAGGGTAATGTTTGACCTAGGATAGTAAATTGTTCTCAAATAGTTTAAACGGAACCATAAACCTAAGGAAGCTAGTACCAACAAGAAACTATATTTACTGTTGTGTAGCACTATAGAAGATTCACTAACCCGCAAAGAGACAAACCTCATTGGTAGTGCACTATAAGCCCCCTCACTCATAGTATTAAGAGGCTCAGCTGTTCCATATTGAGGATGGTGGGCCACATTGAGACTTTTCCTCAATATTTTGAAAATGACTAGATATTACATTCTTGGGAGCACGCTGTCAACAGTAGCCTGACCATATGCTTTGGTTATCTGAATATAAATATATGTACAATCAGAAGACATTGTAAATTCATATTTCTTAAAAGAATGAATAGTGTTGACTTAATTAGTCATAGTCTTGATCTTTTCTCCTACATCATGGAATTGTGTACCTGGGGTATCAATTGGTAACACAACTCTAACTACTTTTAGAAAAGTAAGGCTTAAGATCTCTTAGTAAATTCAAATTAATTGTGCTGAAAATTTGTGTGGCACAAGGTTTACAGACAACTTCTTGTCCTTTTCTCTCCATAGTCACTCACTGACTTCTGGTTTTGGTTAACACTGCATAAGTGTTCTTGTCAGTTTCTATAATATGAGGGTGGTTTTCATCTTCCTTTTAGTTCTGCGACAAGGCTTATGATGAATGGATGTAGAACGTCTTTACTCTACTTCAAAGGTTCTTTTGCCTCATTTTATCTTCTTAAATTGTCACGAGGGTTACACCATGGCGTCTTTTAAGACAGGTGGCTATATACTGTCCCTTGGTTTAACAGATCAGCAAGTTATTTTGGCTAGGTTCTAGAAATTTTAAACGTTTCTTCATTTATTTAACCAAGGCAAGCTGACCAGGGGACAGACAATACTGAAATTGAAACTCCAAAACTAAACTAACAAAAAAAAACAAAGGAATTGACCGCCCTTATTGAGAAGTGAGACACAAAAAGGAAATGAGAAAATACCTATCAGGTGGCACAGCGGCGAGCTGCTTATCCCACCATGGCGGAAGGGGAGGTTAGATAAGGTGGATCATCAAGCTCATCATTGTAGAGGCGGATTAATGCTGAGAGCAAGGGGGCTGGGGCATCCATTCGATGAGGGTCAAGGTCAAGTAGATAGTTGTTGAGATCAACAATTTGGGCCTAGATCAAAGCCTCTATGAATTTGGCAACATGGTGTTCAGCCTGGATGCGGGCGTCAAAATGATTTATTAATTTACAATATTATCTTCTGATGCGTGTGGATGGGGACATATCTGCCAGTTCAGTGACATGCTTGACAGAAGTGGTGGCGTTTTCATAGAGGCGTTGGATTTCCTCTTTTGCAGTAGGAGGAAGATTGGAGGGAAACAAGTGGGGTGCAGCCCTCTTTTTATTTCAATGACATATTTTGCACACATTCTGTGAAGTGCAAATCTTTGGGTAAGGCTACCACAACCCTGGCAAGCTGGTGGTAATTTTGGAAAGGGGTGGCATTGGGTTTGGGGACATATCAGTTGGTCGGGGCTGGGGCATCAAATTTCTGAATTCAGATAAGTTACTAAATCAATTAATTACCTGGTGGTGGGACAATTTCACCAGATTTAATCACTTCATCCAATAAGTTCTAGGGATTTTGGTTGTCTCAGGAAAATTTGGTGGTAGTTGTCTTTGGTTGGGTAGGTTTTGGGGCAAAAGATTGTCTGGATTGAACATGGGTCCAAACCTTCTCCCAATTGGTTAAACTGGGTTTACATTGGCAAGCTTGGTTTGAACAGCTTGGATTTGAGTTGCTTAATTTAGTTGAAGATTTATTGAGCGCTTAACCTGGGGGGCAGCCAAAGACCCACTCAAACGCTGTTGGTGTGGCCTCATGGGTGGAGTTGGCCATGTTTTAGGGTTTAAATTGTATTGACATGTTTATTTGTGTGGTCCATGTCGCAATTTTGATATGACTGGACAATAATCTTGGGACAGCCAGGCAGGATCTGCCAAACATAGTAGAAGTTACAAATATTCGAGTGCCTTGAGATGAGGTGATATTAGGACTTAATGGGTCTTTATTGGATGTAATGAGTTTATTGGATCGCCTCTATATAAGATGATAAGGCGATAAGGCGATGTTGATATTTGACAAATATGAAGTAAATCGCCTTCAAATAGAGCGACAGAGGATTAAGAATAGCAAGCCAAATTTGAGGAGAATTGGCGGAATAGAATAACCAAAGCAATGAGAAATAGTATCGCCTGAAGCTGATGTATATAAGCGAAATGTGCGATTGAGAGAGGTAGGTTTTTTTAGTGCAGACGAGATGGGACAGAGAAAAGTTTCTGTGTATATAAAAAAATAAAAGAACCAGTTGGGCAATTGCTCCTATTTTTTAAATATATTTTCAAGTGTGTCCAAAGGACTGACAATCCCCACATTGTTCATCTGTTGCTCAAAGGGCTCAACCTGAGTGAATAGCCTGACGGATCCTAGCAATACCATCCAAAGTTATAACAGTGGCGCTCACTACAGGGGGCCCATTGATCAACCACCCAACACTCCATAACTCCAGTTGCCAACCATGCCTTACCCAAGCCATGTCATTGGGGAGTCTTCCTGGGACCCCACATCAAGTGGATATGAGGAACTTAAAGTTACCTTGGACGCGGTACTTAAAGACCAAGATGAACTCCTTCAAGAACATAACGCGTTCATGCACCAACTTGATAGTACGTTTAGTCAAATATGAATCTTGGGACTACAAAACAAAGAACTTGCTGAACGACTGAATGATACCACCCACTGGCTGCAATATGCAGAACAAAGATTCTCTACTCCTTCTTGGTCATCTTTCTGGGAGGACGATGACTATCAAGAAGAAGCATCCTATGTAGGAGAAAACAGCGCTGGTCAAAGCTATGACACTCACGATAATAGCACCAGATATTCATATGAGTCAGAACACCACTTACCTCCAGTAATGGCTGTACCACCTACAACTGACAGTCATGCTACCCCTGAAGCAACGAATATCCCAACTTCCTCTAATCCCACTCCTCATCGAGAATCTGCTTTTGGGTCTCATTCCATTCCTCAGTGTGGGCCTAACAACCACAAATGAAATGAGGAAATTAATATCAAAAAGATACCCCCGTTTGACCACAATGGGAACATCCATGGGTTCTTTAAACAATTTGAGTTCGCCACGGAAGGAGCCTCTGATAAACAGAAGGCTAAGTTGCTAATATCTGCCCTGGATTTAGGAAGCGCCGATCATGTCACCTGTTACCTCCCAAGTAGTTCTGTCTCCTATAAGGACATAAAGGATACCGTACTCCACTTGTTTGGGGGAAACTCAAAAATGTCGCAGCAGAAAGCGGAATTCTTAACAATCAGATTCCATTGAAAAAAAGAGACTATCATTGAGTTCACTGATCAATTCACAACAGAAGCCCATGTAATGATTGGAGCTGAGTACTTATTGGAAGCTGATGTGTTCATTGCCATGTCCACCACGGTGAAGCCATATTGCAAACTTTTTAATGTCATTTCGCTGATTCTGGATGATGACATACCTCTGCTTAAGATTATACAGTTTTTATGTCGGATATTCCATAACTTTTTGCCGCCAAATTCATATTATAAGACTACCACTGCCATGGCACCCTCTTATTCTGGAGAATACTATTGTCCAACTCCAGCTTCATTTAGTAATCCATGGCCTTACTATAACTCTACGCCTCTTCCTCGGCTGAATTATAATCAACAGTTCAATCAGCATTAATGGGCTGGTCATGACAACTGCCAGCAAACTAGTTATCGACCTGGACCCAATTATGCCAACCGTTAACAATTGGCTTACTAACCTGGAACTGGGTATACTGAATGACCCCAACCCTATCAGTCTGGACCCACTTATGATAACCTGGGATGTAGTTCTTATGGGGTTAACTGCTACGAATGTGGTCACCCTGGTCATTTGGCAAAATTGTGCCATAATCTCCATGTGCATTACATACAACAAGACCAATACTACCAGGGGAAAGATGGAGCGGAGTAGAGATGGGACCCTCTACCTCCGCAATACCAACTCAAAACGTCCCTGAATCAATAGGTAGTATACCCTGCAAAAGTTCCTCAGTACAATGATGGAATTTTATACAAGCAGCCGGTTGGAGGAGTAAATGTAGTAACCTGAGCTCAAGCTAAGGCGACGGCAGAAAAAGAGTCCCTCAAACAACCAAAGCCCTATGCCTGTCAAATGCTTGATCAAGCTTCCTCAGACCAACTTGATCCTGCCGAGGATGTGCCAACCCTAAAAGGTCTGAACGTCGCCCTTCCAGTAGATGCCATTGTTAGAGAATATCCCCAAGTTGGAGAGGGGATTATGAATTTCTTGGATAAAGAGAGCCCATAAATGTTCACGTATTAAATAGTCAATATTTTTCTTATTCTGAGTGTACATGTTGTGATATTTTTGTAATGAAAAATAGAGTTCGCGCTATAATAGATACTGGTGCTCCAGTCAACATATTTTCCACTAAGTTAATGCAAAAATTGACATTGAAACCTGATGTGGACCATCACATGGTTTACAGAACTGCTGGAGCTGTAAGCACTATCTCCGAGGGAGCTTATAGTGCACTACCTCTGCGCTTTGGGTCCATTGTTGTTGTGACTCCGCCTATTGAGTTACTGAATGAACACTATGACCTATTAATTGGGTTCGCTTTCCTTCATCATCTTGGGGCTATCGTTGATATGATGGAGGAGACCCTCTCCATCCTGGGTCAGCGGATCCCAATTTACTTTACTACTAGGGGAGTACCAAAGGATCTGGTGCATATAAGCCATATCAACCTCACCTATAGTGATGGGGTATGGCCTGTTTGCTACCACCAACTGAAGCTCAAAACTCAGGCCCTTCCCCCAGCAGATCTATGAATATCAAGGGATACCTCTTCAAGTGGCAGGGCCCATATTTATCCCTTCCGGCCATCAAGTCTTAGTGAATACTGAGTTAGAGGTAGAAGTGCCAAGTGGGTTATACTGGGAAGTTATTGAGCTCTACCATCAAACACGGTTTGAGCTGCACGTGGCTCCAGGAATTATACTCCTGGGATATGGAGAGATAAAGTTTTTTTTAGAAAACATGCACAGCGAACCAAAGCAAATCTGCCGCCACCAAACTATAGCATATCTGCATCTGATTCCCATAGATGAGATCCGTCAGGTTCATGATTTCAAAAATTGGATAAATTTGTACTACCGCTCAAAACATCAGTTAATGTACTAATGGTGGTACTGCGGAGTGATTTAATGGGATTAACGGATGAACAAAAAGACCAAGCGATGGCTTTATTTCAGAAATACAAGGGGATTTTTACTGTTGAAAATCATGATTTAGGGTGTGCTTGGGGGTGGTCCATCAATTGGACACCGGCAATCATCCTCTGATAAGGTCTCAGCCAATCTGCCATTCTCGGGCAGCAGAAGATGTGGTTGCTGAAGAAATTGACAAGCTATTACAACAAGGGATGCTTGAGCCATCCAAGAGCCCATGGGCTTCACCTGTTCTAATTGTAAAAAAGAAGGATGGCACCAACTGGGTAGTAATAGACTACAGAAGCTCAACAGTATTACAAAAAAGTTTTTATACCCCTTGCCAAGAATAGACGACGCTCTGGACCAATTAGTGCCCACTACTTTTCTGCGATGGACTTAATATCAGGCTACTGGCAAATCGAGTTACCCTTAGTGGAACAGGAAAAATACGCTGTGATCACCTCTAAAGGCCTTTTTCAACCAACACAGATGCCTCAAGGACTGTGTAACGCTCCTGCTACTTTTCAGCGAGCCATGGACACTATTCTTGGCGACCTGAAACTGTCATGCGTCCTAGTATACCTTGATGATATTAACGTTTTCCCTCAAACATTTTCAAAGCACCTTTACACCTTGAAACAGTATTCCATCAGCTGGCTGAGGCGAACATTAAAATTAAACCTAAAAAGTGAAACTTTTTTCAAAGATCAGCTAGAATACCTGGGTTTTGTGGTAGGCTCAACTGGGCTGCAGCCACAACTGGCTAAGGTGGAGGCCATCAGCAAAATGACTACACCTAATAGTAAGCACAACATACAGGTATTTCTGGGGATGGTCAGTTACTACTGACGCTTAATCCATAATTTTAGCTGTATTGGGGGTCACTATTTGAGTTGTTAAAAAAAGATGCTGTGTTTGAGTGGATGGAACGTTGTCAATCTGCTTTCGATGCACTCTGTATGGCGTTGAGCAGTGCACTTGTCATTGGTTGGATGACATGATAGTGGGCACTGATGCTAGGGGCAAGGCTGAGCGACAGGAGGCCCAGAAGATGAAGCTTCAGGATCATCCTAACTTGAAGCACACCTTAGATTGATGCTGGGTGCAAGCCAAGCAAGCCCAGGTTGATACTAAGGGTGTGCAAAATGCCCAGCCTCCGATTTCAGCTCAGGTTTTAAAATGAACGATTTACGTTTTATATAGAAATGGGTCCATTAGCTTAGTTGAAGAACAAGGGTTCGAGTCCCACTCCAGCTAGAGATTTTGAGTTCTGGTAAAATAAGGCTTCAATCAATTACTCGAGTGAAGGCCCTTTCAGTGTATTTTACCAAAATGGATGGAAGCGTCTGTTTATTGGAACGTCAAGGTTTGGGTGCATTGCTGCAGAACCCAAATTTGCCCAATTCATTATAAATATGTTTTTGTGATCAACACCTTGTTGATCGACTTGCTTAGTAAAAAACACCCCATTATTTTACGTTTTCTAATGGTTCCTTGGCAACCCTGGGGTTGACCTCTTCGTGGAGGTCTCCAACCATGTAGGCAACTACCTTATCTCACACACCAAAATCCCAGGCCACCTGTGAGCGCCCAGGTCCCTCCAGATCGAGGCACCCAAAGTCCCTGACATCAAGCTGCACTTGATTATGGATGCCCCCTCTAGGGTCCACTCAAGTGGTGTTGTTTCTTACCTACCTGGTATTTTATGTTACAATTTATATACTTGCCTGGGGTACCTTTTGTACTGGCACTGCTTGAGGTGCTTGTATTCCCATTCTTTTAATGGCTTGTTCCTAGCAATGTGGGTTTGCATCCCACATCACCTTGCTAGGGAACGAGAGAGTTACAGATACTCTTGACATTAGTCAATCAACCTTTTATTATACGCATAAGAATTATCCGTGTGACTTTCATTATTAGTAAATTGGGTGCGCTGGCCATTTGTCACTGCCATGATGGTGCTCACCATAGTTTTCTCATTTGGTTTTTTTGTACTAGTGCGTCTCAGCGTTATTCTTGCAACTACCAACTGGGAAGTACCCACCCTTCCTTTGTACCTGGTGGTCCCGGACTTTTCGCGATCCTAAGACTGTGATTCCCCACCTTTCTCCCGAAATTTACTCAGAAATTCACCAAGCCTTAGCTTCCCTGGACTGAAAACCCTCGTTAGACAGAAACAATTCATCTGGTTCTCGTCCACTTTTGTGAGGAGTGGATCTATTGTCCCAGTTTTCTCCCAAGGCTGGGGACTGGGTTTTTGCGGTACTCCACACCCAGCCTCTCTTGTGGAATGCAATAGGAGGTCTGGAACAGGTCCTAGAGCAAAATCGACCTGATGAATCCTCCTTCCATTCCCTCTTGAGTTCTTTTCTAAATCAAGCGGGTCATCCGCTGAAGGTTTACCTAAGTGAATTCTGTGAAAAAGCCCAGGCGGTGCCCATAACCGATGAGGTTAAAACGTCGTTTCTCCATTTGACCTTGGATATATCAATACATAACTCCCCAATTTGGCAGTCGCTCATTCCAAATTTGATCATCTTGTCAAAATCCTTTGGGGTGGTTTCTCCGCCCCAACCTGGAAAGGGCCAGGTAATTTGGCCATCATTGGATCAAAATGTATAAATATAGGTGCCAAAAAGTCGCGCGCGCCTTTGGAAATGAGGGAATCTGATCCTTTGAATCCTTCAATGACTTCCAAATTTGGAACTGCTCAGGGGTCTAGCCCCCGAGTAATGAAACTGTTTCAGTCAATTCCGCTGCGATGATGTCACCCATGGTCATCCCTATAAATACCGCCTCCTCAACTAGTGAGTTTTCCTTGAATCGTGTGATACTTCCCACTGATTTCCTCCCCACCTCGGCGGAATTTGGGAACATCCTAGGGTCCAAACCCATAATTAACAAAAAGGATTCCGGTATCATTTTTACTCCCTGACACGTTTCCAAGGAGCACGCTGAGGCATCAGCTCTGGGCTTGGGGGTGATGGCCCTGGATAACGATGCTCACCAAACCCTCGAAATGAATGAGGGTTCATTTGAACAAAAAACGCGTTTTATAATGCAAGCGATTTATTGCAAAATGAAATTTTTATTTGCTCATATAGTCTAGAGGAGGACTCAATTTCAGTTTATCAGATTACTCCTGAGAACCCCTCACTTTACCCCTACCATGATTAGGGGTTCCCAGGAAGTAGAGAAGGAGCTGCGCCACAAATATAAAGATGTCTATGCACCTGCAGAAGGTGGGTGGGTTATGTGGCCTCAGTAGTAAGAGTGGCCCATTATCCTTCCCCTTCTACGATTCCAAAACATACCATGATGGCTTGTTCAAGTCAGAGGAAAAATTTTCTGGTGAGTTGTTGGCGTTTTCTGCGTTGAATAAATCCCATTCTAGTATTTCTTGTTGACTGCTACCCTTACATCCTCTTTTGGAAAATTCAGCACAACGATTTTGGTGGATACTGGTGCTTCAAATAATTTTATTGATCAAAAATCTTGCTGACTACCTTGAGTTGAGTTATTCACCAGGTGGTATGGTTAGGGTGGGGCATCTCAAGGTATTCCCACCCTGAATATCATGGAGCCTGTCAATTTTCAAATTGGTTCTTATCTATTGTCTGACCAGTTTCAAGCTATCAAAAACCTCTTGTTTCCCATCATTTTGGGGGTTGAGTGGTGGCGAAGGTTTGATGTCAGAACAAATTTAAAAAAAACACTCTAACCTTGGTTTTAACTAATGGGCACTAGCTAATTGTTCCTTTGTCAGAGGATAACGTCTCAGGTAAATTACCCCATTGGCCCAATATTCCCAGTTCATATCTTGCCCCTTTGTTGAAGACCCCTGTGGAACTTTCCTTACCTTCTTGTTTGAAGGAGTTGGCATCCTCCTTGATGCAGCTTCAGCTAGTACACTACCAGAACATTCCGAGTTTGATTGTGAATTTAAACTTACTGTGGATCTGGTGCGTATTTCTTCTCCCATATACCCATTGACTGTCCGGGAGGAGGAGATTCTAGATGTATGGGTGAAGGAGCAGTTGGCCAAAGGTGCCATCTTCCAGCGTACCTCCCCTGTTTGTTCCCCACTGCTGTTTGTTGAGAAGAAAGATGGAACATTACATCCATGTGTTGATTATGGGAACTTAAACAATGTGACTGTACCTGACCTCCATCCCATCCCTTTAGATTCCCAGATTGCACGTTATGTAAAGAGGGCAAAAGTCTTCTCCAAGCTGGACTGCCTCTATGCGTTCAATCAAATCCGGATAAAGAAGGGCCAGGAGTGGTTAACCGCACTCTGTACCAGAAAAGGAATTTTCCAGTTCCGCGTTATGCCTTTTGGGCTTAAGAATGCCCCTGCCATCTTTCAACGCCGCATTGATGCTGCGTTGGGAGACTTGTTGGGGGTATGTGCGGTTGCCTATATGGATGACATTCTGGTGTTTTCCCCTGATCCCGAGTCACATGCAGTTCACCTTTAACAAGTAATGGAGAGATTGAGGGCTGCATGTTTTACCCTCAATATTAATAAATGCGAATTCTTTAAGTCCCAGGTTACTTTTCTGGACAACGTCGTGTTTGACCAGGGCCATATGATAACTCCAGATAAGGAAAAGGCTATTCGGGAGTGGCCTGCCCCCACCTCTGTCAAAGAATTGAGGAGTTTTTTGGGGACATGTACGTTTCTCAAGAAGTTCACATCCAGTCTCTCTGAGGTGGCAGCCCCTTTATATAAGGCTAGCGGGGCTAAGGTGCTTCAGTGGTCTCCCATTCTGGAGGATGCTTTCCAAGCGGTGAAGTGCACCTTGTTATCCACATCCATCCTTCGCCATGTGGACCCTGCCAAGGAGTTCATTGTGTCCTCAGATGCTTCCAATTTTGCCATTGCTGCGGCCCTGTTACAAGTGGGGGAAGATGGGTTTGAGCACCCTGTGGAATATTTTTCTAGGAAAATGTCTCTGCATGAGAGTTAAACTACGCCGAATATGACAAGGAGTTATTAGCAGTGGTGGAGGCGCTGATTTATTGGCGTCACCATACATGGCTCTTCCCAACCATTCTGGGTATGCACTGACCACCGGGCCCTGTTGTATTACCGTGCTCCACATGTTTTAACACCACTTTAGACGCGTTGGCATGAAACCCTTGCCCTATTTACAGTTTCCTATGAGTTCACCAAGGGCAAGGAGAATGGTTTGGCGGATGCTTTGAGCCACAACCCAGCTTTGGCTCACGATCCAAAGGAGGTAGAGATTCACAACACTCGGTTGGTGATTCTCTCGGGTATGATTCTGCCTCAACTTCCTAAGTTCACGATATGTATGCCCGTGCTCATGCCTTTGGAAAATGCAGCAGAATATAGCATGTTTAGGAAGGTAGTTCTTTCTCAGCCATTATCAGCTGAATATGCTGTTGTTCTCACTAAGAGTGCTCTGAATCAGGAGGACTTATCCAGGGGATATCATATGAAGGATGAGATGGTGTGGTTTCAGGGACGTCTATGGGTTCCTGCTGGATCACTGCGCTTGGAGATCATCCAGGGCCATCATGATGGAATCACTGTTGGTCATCTGGGAAAAGCAAAAACCTTGGAGTTGATACGACGCACTTACAATTGGAAGGGCTTGCCTGTTCAGGTAGGGCGGTATTGCAAAGAGTGCTTGATCTGCAATCAGATGAAACCCAATCGGCAACCTTTAGCAGAGTTGCTGGTACCAGTCCAAAAGGCTGAAGGACCCTGGACTTCTCTATCAGTGGATTTCATTGTGGAGTTACCCGTTTCAGATGGGTATGATGCAATCATGGTGGTGGTGGACCGTTTTACAAAGTTCACTCACTTTATTCTTGCAGAACAACTATAACTGCCGCTGAAATGACTAGGCTTTTTGTCACCCATATATTTGCACTTCATGGGGTTCATCAAGAAATTATTAGTGACTGGGGACCCCAGTTCACCTCCATCTTTTGGGAAGAGTTGTGTGTAAGGCTCTTCAGATCTGCCCCTGCCGGTCAACAGCATATCACCCCCAATCTGATGGGCAGACTGAGCGAGTGAATCAGTGTTTGGAACAATTTCTGCGTTGTTACACCACCGCAGACCATTCAGATTGGGTTCATTACCTTCCCATGGCTCAGTTTAGTTACAACAACACTTTGCATTCCTCAATCAGTTGTTCGCCCTTTTTTGCTAACCACGGCTTTAACCCTGCATTTAACAAGGAGACCAGCTGTGGTTCAAAAGTGGAAGCAGTGCAGGACTTTGCCAAGACTCTCAAGAAGGTCCATCAAGGGGTGTCTACAAGTTTGGAGGTGGCTATGCTGGTTTATAAGGAGAATGCTAATGGAAAGCGCCGAGTGGGACCAGCATACAAGGAAGGGATCTCGTGATGCTTGATGCTCGCAACATCCCTATCAAGCAACCATGAAAAAAGTTGGGTCCAAAAAGGATTGGTCCTTACCGTGTAGTTAGAAAGGTGGGACATGCCTCATACCAGTTGGATCTTCCCTCAGCGTTTCAGATCTTCTCCGTCTTCCATGAAAGCTAGTTGACCTTGTTTGAAGGGCCTCCCCCTGTGACCCCAGAGTCTTATCTTGTGGATGGGCACCGGAATGGGAAGTGGAGGAGATAGTAGCCTCTCACCAGGTAAGCGACGCCTTGAGTACTTGGTATCATGGAAAGGGTTGATGCAGCAGAGAACAGCTGGGTTCCGGCATGGGATTGTGTACATATCCAAGACCTGATTGAATCATTTCATAATCGATTCCCTGAGGCGGCAGGATCTCAGCCAAAGACAGCTGTTGCTGCTATGAAGTTGCCACCAGCACATAAGAACTTCTCCTTAGCGAACGCCCCTGGAGGGGGTGGAGCCCAAAAAAGAGGAGAGGGTAATGTCATGGTTGGATGACATGATAGTGGGCACTGATGCTAGGAACAAGGCTGAGCGACAGGAGGCCCAGAAGATGAAGCTTCAGGTTCTTCCTGACTTGAAGCACACCTTAGATCGACGCTGGGTGCAAGCCAAGCAAGCTCAGGTTGATACTAAGGGTGTGCAAAATGTTCAGCCTCCGATTTCAGCTCAGGTTCTAAAACGAACGACTTACGTTTTGAATAAAAATGGGTCCATTAGCTTGGTTGGAGAACAAGGGTTCGAGTCCCACTCCAGCTATGAGATTTTGAGTTCTGGTAATAAGGCTTCAATTGATTACTCGAGTGAAGGCCTTTTCAGTGTATTTTACCAAAATGGATGGAAGCGTCTGTTTATTGGAACGTCAAGGCTTGGGTGCATTGCTGCAGAACCCAAATTTCCCCAATTCATTTTAAATATGTTTTTGTGATCAACACTTCTTGTTGATCAACTTGCTTAGTAAAAAACACCCCGTTATTTTACGTTTTCTAATGATTCCTTGGGCAACCCTGGGGTTGGACCTCTTCGTGGAGGTCTCCAACCATGTAGGCAACTACCTTATCTCACAATTTACCAAAATCCCAGGGCCACCTGTAGGCCGCCCAGGTCCCCTCCAGATCGAGGCACCCAAAGTCCCTGACATCAAACTGCACTTGATTATGGACGCCCCTCTAGGGTCCACTCAAGTGGTGTTGTTTCTTACCTACCTGGTATTTTATGTTACAATTTATATACTTGCCTGGGGTACCTTTTTGTACTGGCACTGCTCGAGGTGCTTATATTCCCATATTTTTAACGGCTAGTTCCCTAGCAATGTGGGTTTTCATCCCACATCACCTTACTGGGAACGAGAGAGTTACAGATACTCTCTTGACAGCACTGGTGTTGCAATATCCAAACTTCAACTGGGAGTTTATCGTTCAGATGGATGCATCCCATTCCACTGTTGGGGCAGTACTTTCTCAGAAAGATGATGAGGGAGAAGAACATCCTGTTGCGTTCTGTAGTTATAGTCTGAACTGTCATGAGCGTAACTATACTGTGACTGAGTGAGAATTTTTACCAGTAATCTACATGTATAAACAATTCAGAGTATATCTACATGGGGTAAAGTTTAAAGTTGTAACCAATCACGCGTCATTACGCTGGTTGCAGAATATCAAAGAACCAGAAGGATGGTTGGCTCGATGGGTTCTCAAGTTACAGGCTTATGATTTTGAGTTTTCCATTGGCTGGGAGCTAAGCACCAGAATGCTAACTGTTTATTTTGGTTACCAACTATCACGGTGATAGCGGACCTCAGCGATGTGATTTATGATAAGATGCTCAGAGGAAAATATGATGATGAACTGCCCTAAGTAATCAAAGCATTACATGAAATGTGCACGAATACCTTCCAATGGAATGGGGAACTGTACAAATGAATTGGTGATTCTACAGCGAATTTCCCGCGGCCCTCAGGATGGCAAGGAATCATTATAAGCACTCACAAGGCAGTCAGATATGGTGGGGTGTGTAAGACTATGGAGTTGTTACGCCCAAGATACTATTGGATAGTATGAGTTTTGATGTGCTCAAAACTATTTCCTGTTACCATCAGTGCCAAGTGGAGAAGCTATTCTGCCATATGACATCATATCGGTTAATAAAAACTCATTTTGCTTGGCATACGGTCTCCCTCAATGTCGTTGGGCCCTTGCCAACAGGAGCCAACCTTTGTAAGTATATTCTAGTGGCTATTGACCACTTGACTCAATGAATTGAAGTAAGGGCAATACAAGATCTGGGGGCAGTTACAGTGGCTAAATTCGTGTTGGAATGCATTATTCAGTGGCACAGATGCCCTCAGTTTATTCTCACTGATGATGGCACCAGCTTCACCTTGCACATCCTTCCCAAGATGAATGAGCTTATGGGAATCCGTGGAGTTCTGATGACTCCATACCACCCTGAGTCCAATGTAATGGTTGAACAAGTCAATTGAACTCTGGTGAATATACTCTAAAATTAGTAACAGATCGCTCTTCCGATTGGAGCTCTCTTAATTTCACTGCCATGTTCACTTATAACATTAGTTACCATTCCGCCATGTGGAAGAGCCCCTTCCAATTACTATACAGCTGGCACCTGGCACTTCTGGTGTTTCTTTACGTGTGTAGAAGACACTGGCAGACTAGAACCCCACCGCTATTTGACTAACCTCGCGAACATTTTGATCAAGCTACAAACTGAAGCATATTCCTTCAACTTGACTAAGAAGATTAGGAATCAGGATGCTGATCAGGCACCCCGTAGTGGGTTGGTGCCATTCAAGGAAGGCAATATGGTTCTCTTTCACAATCAGCATGGATTCAGGTGGAAGCATAAGTTGGCTAGTATTTGGGTTGGTCCATTTGAAGTAATAGAGAAGAGTGGAGTCGACGCATACACTATCAAGGATCCTAAAAAGTGGTTAGATCATTAAACGAGTACACGCAAAGTTCCTCTGACCTTACAAACAATAGGATCTTATCGTCCATTCAAGGAGGGGGTAATGTCGCAATTTTGATATGACTGGACAATAATCTTGGGACAGCCAGGCAGGATCTTCCAAACATAGTATCAGTTATAAATATTTGAGTGCCTTGAGACGAGGCGATATTAGGACATAACAGGTTTTTATTGGATGTAATGAGTTTATTGGATCGCCTCTATATAAGATGATAAGGCGAAAAGGCGATGTTGATATTTGACAAATATGAAGTAAATTGCCTACAAATAAGGCGACAGAGAATTAAGAATAGCAAGCCAAATTTGAGGAGAATTGGCGGAATAGAATAACCCAAGCAATGAGAAATAGTATCGTCTTAAGGTGATTTATATAAGTGAAATGGGCGATTGAGAGAGGTAGGTTTTTTTAGTGCAGACGAGATGGGACAGCAAAAAGTAGCTGTATTTATAAAAATAAACTAAAGAACTGGTTGGGGAAATTGCTCCTATATTTTAAATATAATCAAGTGCATCTGAAGGACTGACAATCCCCACATCATCCATCCATTGCTCAGAGGGCTCAACATGTGTGAATAGCCCGACGGATCCTAGCAATACCGCCCAAAATTATAACAGTCCAACTCATGGCAAAGGAAGCAGATTGTTCAACTGTTGTCAATGCAAGCCCAAAAGAAATGGTCAGGTGCGGATGGGATATAGGGATATGGTTAGATGTGCTATGCCATGTTTAGCTGGTGAGGGGTAATAGTGGCCAATTACTGAGGTGCCTCAAGGCGTTCAGCACCACTTTGGACAATGAATTGGAGGATAGGGGTTTCACCATATGTGGACAGCCCCAACATCAACTCCTCATAAAGTGTTTGAAGGCGAAGGTGTGAGGGAAGGTTTGTGAAGGTCAACACAAGTGTGTATAATCTGGGAGACATGTTCAGGTGTTGTTAATTGGTTTGTTTTTATATAATAAGGGAGTAGCTGAAGCAGCAGCCGCGTCCTCTTTGGTGGGAAAGCCTATGTCAAAATAGCCCTTATAAGGGCGGAAGCTATAAATCCTGCCAGTGAAAAGGTGGCAGTTGTCAGCCCAATTATTGCTTTGATGGCATATTGTAAGAGAATCTATATTCGACTCAGAGGCAAAAGAAGATAGTGGATCAAGGTAGGGCTAAGGGATGGGGTGGGTTGGGTGGAATTGTGCGAGGTGGAGTGCTTAGTCCCTTGAGGTTCATAATGACTGGATGTATTTGGTGGGTTGGATGAGTCAGTCCACACACGCTTGCCTGCTGGGTAGTAAAAGCCAATGGGTGGAGCACCCACTGCCCCACATTGGGGCAGCAGGTGGTAAATTCAAGGACAGAAATTGGGTAATTGAAGTGGTGAGGTGGTGGTAGAAAATCAAACTGTTTTTCAAAATTGCTCAAAAGTGATGTTGAGCGGAAAGAAAAGATAATAAGCAACTTTTTTCAAAAAAAAATTTAGCATTGAAAAAAGCTTTCTGTATTTCTTTTATTACCTTCATTAGTCTGCAGGGTTCAACTGGTTCAAACTTCCACATCGGAAACCCAAAATTGTTTAATTATTTCCATTATTTAATAATGGATTGTGTATCAAAATCCTTAACAAGCTCTGGCAGCAAGGAGTGGTATAGCTCTGGATAATCTTTTGTAACATTCTAAAGCGCAATTTTAACGGCAAAGTCCACCCTAGATTTTGAACCCAACTGTAACTGGCTCTCATAATAAAATTTGGTAAGCAAACTTAAAAATGGTCTCTTCTTTCAAAATTAATGGTCATTATTTAAGCTTTACTAGTTGCCATAAATTTTGACTTCCAAACTCTTGTGAGACTACATTTTCTACATCAGCAAGGATCTAATGTTCTTTTGGTAAGTAGGGTATGATCAAATCTTGGATCTGGTCAATTAAATAATTGTCAGAGATCATGAGAATCGGATGGACATGAATGATATTTAAACATGCCAAATTGCCCTTGACTGTAGGAGGACCACTGTTTCAGTGAGAATTGAGACCAATAAAAATAATGAAATCAAAAAGGGCAAAAGGAAAGTAATCCCAGGTGATCCACTAATTCTCCTACCAAAAGCATTGAGTCAGCTGGTGAAGATTTTGCCATTTCACAGGTCCCCCGGAATTAACTTCCCTGGCAAAAGAGATTTAAATTTTAAAAAACCTGTGCCTCCTTCCACAACATTAAAGAGGTCTACTTACCCGACTAAATTTGACTATCACTCCAAGCTTACCCTAGGCAATATCAAGTATGTTGAAGGTCTATAAATATCTCTGAGCTTTGACTAATAAAAACCTTCAGATTTCCTATTTATTTTTACTAGTGATTATTTTGCTTGTTCTTATACAAAAGACCTTTCCTGTTAAAAGTAAACATAGTAGCCCTAACGACACAGTTCAGTTGAGAGATTGCCTTAGGGAACTTAGTACCTAAGGGATTTCGCTGTAACTGCATTCAACCAATAATCAAACATCCTTCAAAGGCCCTAACCTTCAAAGAGCATGACGAAGTCCTACAAACTGGTGCTCCGCCAGATTCTTCTGAGGCTTCTGGTGAAGACTTGCCTTTCCTATGAACAATTCCAGCAAAGATAGCCCTCCCAATATGGAGGAGAATATGACTTTGACCCAATGGGTCTCTATCAATAATCTAAATGTGACGCTACCTCAACCGCAAGAACTCTTATTACGTGCAACAATGACTTTTTTATCTCTTTTCATAATGAATCCACCTATCAAAATCCGGCTCCCAATGTCGCCCAAAAATCTCAAGAGCTTCTAGGAGAAGTTGTAACCCCTGGTGAGAGAATTAGTCGAAGCAGCTCTAATCAAATTAATTAAATGTGCCAATTTTTATTCCTCAGAAGGGTTTCAAGAAATGACATAGGAGTGACCTGTTTGGACTCATATTTTTAACAATTTGTTCATCCTTCCTTGCACAAACACATGCAGTTGCTCGCCACTCACCAAATGGAGATGCAGCAACATCTAGGTTTAACCCACCAGATCCACTCCCAACACCTTGAGTTATACAAAGCCGTCTCTAATTTTGGCTGTGATAATAGTCCGCCATCTTGCCCAAATTTTACGCTGTAGTCTTTCAATACTTGCGTGTGAATTTTCACAGTGGATGGTCTAATTAGCCACTGGCATGGACCAAAGAGTGGAACGTGTTTTATCCACCTTCCTCCACCAAATTGCTGAAAATTTCCAAATGACTGATTCTTGACTCATCAAATTGTTCATCCTATCCAGCAGCTGTATGAACAACTCGTGATGATGCTGACTCAGAAGTTATGGTGCAACATGAGGCCCCCAGTGGAAGAGGAACCAGTGGTAGAGATGGAGAGAAAGGGCCCCCCGGGCCTGGAGGCCCCCAGGAAGCTCTTATCGCCTCCTCACCTGTTGAGTCCTTTTTCAATGAAGACCACGAAGCCTGACTTATAGCCTCAAATAACAGCTGTTACTGGTGGCCCAAGGAGCTATGATGACTATAAAAGTTGAACATCTGGATGCTGACTTGAATTTTCCTTCTTTACAACCACTATGTGAAGATTACTAGCACCTACACCAATTTGGTCGCCTCCCAAAACCAAGCAATTCATCACATTGAGCGGATAATTACCTGAATTCAAACAATTAATGGTAAATAGTATGCTCTTTTAAAGAAATTGGCCAACAGTACAAAGAGATAAAGATTTTACGTTAATTTTTAGATTCTAAGGCCCCCATAAAGCACGTCAATGAATTCTACGAAACTATTTAAGACATGGACAATATCTGACATCAGTTTGACAAAGCTATCCTGCATAATGATATAGGCACCATGGAGCCCACCAACTTGGAACGCCCACTCTCTCCTGCCATTTATGTCCTTTTCAGACATTCTTCTTCTCAACTTTCAAAAAGAATTTTGGAGGTAAAAATTCCCCCAAATCTACTACAATGATTGGCCAATTACATGTTCAATCTTTGAACAATATTATGGTTAATAAGTATATGAGTACCAATGGCGAAAAGACCTTGGCAGATTCTTGGTGGAGCCCTACCCATCGGGAAAATATGTTTTATAATCAAAATTGGTTTAATAAGGTAAGAACTGATAGTAGGATTGCTCTGACTCCTCGGCCAAATTTGAGGTGTTCATTACCACATTGGTCTGTTCTCCCCCAAGGTGAGAAGATTTTACCCGATGGTGATTGGGTACAATTTATCAAATCATTACCACATGGGTTGGTTTTGCCACAAAATATTTAACCTCATTCTGATAGGCCGAAAGCCTATATTTCCTAATTTGGATGACTCAGCTTTTTAATACTATAGCCTCAAATTCCCTTGGCCCTGAGATTCAAACTATTTTAAATATGAAATACTAGTATCAAAATAGAAGAGCTTTTTGGCTTACCCCACATAAACAATAAAAAAGATAAAAAACTTTAAAGAGCGTTTATTACTACATTTTAATTTAAAAGTAAGTTTCATATATTTTAAGAATAATTTGTGGCATCTATCGGCGGATCCCACAAATTGGTGCTCACTACAGGGGGTCACCCTGTATACTTCAATAAAGTATTTAAGCAATGGAGAGTGTCACCCATTGGGAGCAAAATGGGGAAGAGGCTGAAGACAAAAATCGAATGGACAGACCTACCACTTTGATGTTTGGAGAAGAACGATTTTTGTGTACCTTAATACCTGAGTCTCATCGTATCACATGGCTGGCCACTGAAGCTGTGAGAGACCTTACTCATGGCATCCTTAACCCTGGCGACATTGCGTCCTATAAATGAGCGTTGTTGGTAGAGGAACGCTACTTGTTTCTCTGAGACTAGTGTCTTCCTGGAGACCTATAGCCAGCTTACAAATTTGACCACCTATGTATGCAAGTTTGCTCACCCTACCTTGGTCCAAATGATGCGTCTCTTAGCTGGACATCACAAAGAGCTACATTGACACCTAGATACCCATGCAGCTCTGAATTTAGCCTATGATAAGTTGTACCAACTGACCTCTGAACATCTTGGAGCAGTCAGATCTGGTATGGAAGCTAATTGCAACTCCATCATTTGGCTGCATGATCAACTTACTACCATGGACACTGGGATTGTAAAGTATGTCGAGGAGGCCATGAAGATCTTTAGGGATGAACTGAAAGCTTCCACCGCTAGCACCCGCTCATTGTTGGAGGAGTTTGCTAATGAACTTGAAAAGCACAATGAGCAAATGCACCGGGACCTTTTAGCCCCCAACTCCGTCCCTCAAGAGGAATATGAACAGCGTGTGGCTGTGGTGGAGCGACAGTTACCTCAGGCCTTTTCATGTGTTGATGAGCTCAAACGCCGTCTGTTGCTTAAACCATCTTGCGCCACCTCCACCCTTGCGGCCAAGGTTATTCATCTTGAAAAGGAGCTAGATCTCAAAGCTTTGTTTGAAAATACCAAATATTTGGCGCGTCGCCTGAATGAATGTGAAACCGAAGTGAAAGTGATAAAAACTTCGCTAGAAAGCCCTGTGCTGTTGAAGGAAGTATTTAGTCAATTAATGCAGGCCGAGCGGAAGTATGAGCAGATTAAGGATGGAGTACAAGGCCCAAGCTCACACCCTCGTGACAATGAAGGGTGTAAACAATTGAAAGTAGAGCTGAAGAAACGCGTGGAAGCTGTGGAAACTGCTTAATTAAACCTAAGCTCGCTGGTGTCACAACTCCATTTCCAAGAAATTCAATGGAGAGCCTAGTAGAAGATCTTGAAACTCACAAATTAGGGATTGAAGCTCGACTGAGACTATGTGAATCTGGGCCCTAAGAAGCCCTCTCCAAAAATGAAAGCCCATCTCAAAGCCATGAAAGACCAGTTTGATCGCCTTTTTCACACCTTTGACCAGTTAAACTATCACTCTGAAACCCTGGAAACAGAAGCTCTAGCTATTCATACCCTTACTGGGGGTGACTTTAGTTCATTCAAAGCGACGTTTAAAGACAAGTTTATCCATGGCGAAAGCAGCATTGCTTCGTTTTTATACATTTATGAAGTGGCTATAGAAGGGGTGACCAATCGTCAGAAGGCCAAACATATCCTTTCCTGTTTGGGTCACATGGCACAGATGATGGTCCCACATATGGATGCTCTTAGCACCTGGTCCGAGGTTAAAGAGGTTCTCATAAACATGTTTGGCTCAAAACAGGCTTTAAGCATGAAAAAGCAAGCCTTTATGCATATGAGTATCCGAAAAGGTAAGTCAGTGGTTGCTTTTGTGGAACGATTTTATATGGAAGCCCAGAAATTGTTAACTCCAAAGATGTTGACTTTGGATGATGCTGTGGCTGCCGTTTTAACTGGAGTGGCATCTCACCCTCCTCTAGTGATGCAAATCACCTCAGTTAAACGCTATTTCCATACCATTCAAGATATCAAGGAGGCGTTAATAGATGTAATGACTTCTGTAAGCCCAAAGTTTCTCGCTTGGCAGTATCCAGTCCTCACGTTTTAACCATTGAGGATCCAAAGCTTAAGCCTCAGGCCCTGGCTAATGAAGACAAGAAGGAGCCCCTTCAGATAATGGGCCCTGAATAGCAGAAAACCAAAGAAAAACGTCCTGAACGCCCTTGGTGCGAATACTGCTACAAGTTTGGACACAAGGAGGCTGTCTGCTGGAAAAGAAAGCTGACGCGGAGGAACAGGAGCAGGGAAAAGTAATGTCGGCGTAGGGAAAGGCACACCTATTGCTGACAAATCTCATGTGCCTGATTCATTTAAACAACTTATGCCATTATTTCGCGTTACCAATACCCCTGGGAATGGTTCTGAGGGGGGTATAGATGAGGTTGGTTATTTCGTTGTAGGAGTACCTGATGAAGTGGAAGTCCCCAATCGCTTGAACGCTGGAGTAGTACATGAGGCCACCATACCTGAAGAGATGTATCTCCGTCAAGTTCTAGGGGAACCAGCCATTATTGACACTACCAGTGACATGGATGTGGTCTTGTCTAACCTTATTCGACCTCTCCAGCCTGGCCATACCCTACAGTCCATCCTGGAAAATTACCCCGAGACCGTGCGCAAATTAACCTCCACTTTTCATCTTAAGGAGGTCTTAGCGTTATCACCAACTTTTGGGGGGATACTTACAAAGGTCGAAGTGGTTATCCAAAAAGTTCAGGTGATGGCTATCCTAGATACAGGCTCCCCAGTGAGCGTAATCTCTCCAAGTTGATGAAGAAGATCAAACTTGCACCTGACTTGGAGTACAACCAAGACTTTGGAACCGCTTGTCCCAACAACACCTGCGCACTTGACGCTTACTCATCCCACACCTTTCATATTGGGAAGCTTATTCTATCAGCCCCCACAGTGGCTTTGGATAACAACGCCTATGATATGCTCATAGCTACTCAGTTTATGATTGAATATGAAGGTTTTATCAATATGAAACATGGATTCCTGTCGTTGCTTAATTATGAAGTCCATTTAATTCTAGCCAATAAAGAACCCAGAAAGAAGGAATACTCTTGCATGGTTGAGTACCCAACTTCCACTTTACCTATACATTATACCACCTCAGGGCGAAATACAAAGAAATTGCCTGATTCAGTGGATGCTATCAAAGGTATTCCATTTTATGCAGCCAATGAGGTGGTGATTAAGCCTGGTGAACAACGGGTGGTAGACATGAAAATCACTTTCAAAATCCCTCGCCACTGCTTATTACACCTCTTAAGCATTGATGGAGTTAGCCCTTTTGAGCCTCGGGTATTGCCTGGTGTTTTAGACCCAGCCTATCAGAGGCCTATTACTCTACTGTTGGGAAACCTCACCAAAAAGGACATAATTGTAATAAAGCATCAGGAGGTGGGCCGAGGGTTTTTACTCCCTGTGGAGGAAGTCAAACAAATCCACTCCATTGGCTCAATAACAGATTTAGGCCTGCCCGCAGATAACCTGGTATATACCTTGCCAAATGTCCACAACTCGGATGAGATGACCTCAGATGAGTTGGAGAAAGTGCATACTCTCCTGGATGAGTATAGTGATATATTCTCGAAGTTGGACAATGATTATGGCCACATGAAGGACTGGTGCCACTCCATCGATGTGGGTGATGCACATCCCATTAGGTCAAAACCTTATCAAAAGTCAAAGGTGGAGGAGCAACAAATGAGGATGGAACTCATGCAGTTGTTAGACGCAGGGTTATTAGTTCCTTCACAAAGCCCTTGGTCCTCCCCCTTTTGTTAATTAAAAAAGAAAAACGGAGGTCATCAGATAGTTATGGACTATTGCAGGTTAAACAATCTTACAAAAAAGGATAGCTATCCTATCCCACGCATTGACGACGCCCTGGCCCAGCTCTCAGGATCAAACTTTTTCTCCACCATGGACTTGGCCAGTGGTTATTGGCAAATGGATCTATCTCCCCAAGACCAGGAGAAATGCGCTTTGATATGCAGTGAAGATCTTTTCCAACCCACGCGATTACCCCAAGGGTTGTGCAACGCACCTGCCTCTTTCAAGTGTGCGATGGACCAAAATTTTGCAGGATCTTAAGTTAACCTGCGTCATTGTCTATCTGGATGACATTACCATATTCCCAAAGTCATTTAACAAACAACTTGATCAATTGAAGGAGGTATTTCAAAGCTTACGACGCTCAAATATCAAGTTAAAACCTTTGAAGTGTACTTTTTTCCAAAAGGAAATTAGACTTCCTTGGACATACCATTTCTCAAGAGGGTATCCAACCCATACAAGATAAGGTTGAAGTGATTGCCAGAATGCCTCCCCCCAAAAATCTACGGGATATACAGGTATTTCTAGGGATAATGGGGTATTATCATCAGTTCATCCCTAAGTTTGCCCAACTCAGAGAGCCCCTTGTTCGTTTACTGAGAAAGAACATCCCTTTTCAATGGGGCACTGAACAGAAGGCTGCTTTTGAAACAATGAAGCTGCTGCTACAAAAATGGCCTAGCCTAAGGCATCCCGATTATGGAAAACCGTTTATTTTGTTTACAGACGCCTCAGACTACGCCAGCGGGGCCAACCTAGCCCACCTGGATGAAAAAGGGGTAGATCATCCTGTCTCAAATTTTAGTAATATGCTATCAAAAGCGGAATGAAAATATAGTGTTACTAAGAAGGAGTGTCTTTCCGTTCTACTAGCAGTAAAGCACTACCGCCCTTTCTTGTATGGGATTTCTTTCAATGTGATTATGGACCACGCATCTTTAAAATGGTTACAAACCATGAAGGACCCTACGGGGCGGTTAGCTCGCTAGGCTCTAAAGCTCCAGCATTATGACATGAAGATCGAACTCTGCTCTGGAACCTGCCACATAAATGTTGATGGGTTAACTCAGCTGCCCATCCTCCACCTAGATAACAGTGAAGCGGAGCAGCTGTATGATCTTTTAATGACCTCAAATGACTGGAAAATGAGGATGAGCCTGTACAGAGGATGTTGGCCTGGCACTCCTGTAACACTAAAGTAGAAAAAGGGAAGTTGACAAAAAGTAGGGGCGAAGTGGTTGCCTTACCTACAGCCCCCAGAATGTGTACCAATTATCCTGGAAGCTCATAGAACTTTAGGCCATGGAGGAGTAAAGAAAACCTACGAGTGGATTAAGGATTGGTATTTTTGGGAGGGAATCATGGAAGCCATCATCGAGGTCTTGGATGCTTGCCTTACATGTAAAAATGCAGTCTTAGCTCAAAACTAGATATCAATATCAGCTGACTAACCCCAACAGCCGTTCCATACCATAAGTTTGGACGTAGTAGGACCGCTTCCTCAAACCACAGGTGGAAACAGAAATATTTTGGTAGGCATTGATTACTTCACAAAGTGGGTTGAAGCTGTGGCGCTGCCGGCCCAAACTGCTAAGGCCACTGCCACCTTTCTCCATCAAAATATTTTCACTTGACATGGGTGCCCTCAAGTATTACTCTGCGACAATGAAAAAAACTTCACCTCCAGAGTAGTTAAAATCTTGGCTACTTCCATGGGAGCCCACCAACTATTCTCAGCTCCATATAACCCATCAACCAATGGTACAGTGGAGTGAGCAAATGGTACTTTGGTTTCTATCTTATAGAAAATGGCCTCGTCTGATCCCCCTCATTGGGATCATTATCTCCCTAGTGCTCTTATGGCTTATCAAATTAGCTACCACCAGATCTTGAAAATGTCCCCTTTCCGAGTTTTGTATGGCAGGGAACCAGGAATACCTGCTCTTATAGCTAAGGATATCTTTTCTAGAGGACAGGAGCCTGAGAAAGCCATGTGAAGGTTAGCTAACCGCATCATTCAGCTTTCAATCAGAGGCTATGACCAACCTAGCCAAAACGGTCACTAAAGAAGGCCAAGCTGCCTATGAGCTTTGGGCTCCCTACCTTCATTCCAAGTGTCAGATATGGTTTTATATTACCACAATTGCATAACTCCTTTAAAGTGGCAAACTTGGATCAATTTGGGAGGGAACATTAACCATTACGTATAAGAGAGGAAATAAGTATTCTATAAAGACTTTGGCTACAGGAATTACCATAAACCGGGTACTAGGCTGCTTCCTACGGCCCTACACTCTCCCCAACATTCTTAAGGGGGCAATGTCAGACATTCTCCTTCTCTACTTTCAAAAAATTATGTTGGAGGTAAGAATGCCCCCAAATCTACTACAATGATTGGCCAATTACATGTTCAATCTTTGAACAATATTATGGTTAATAAGTATATGAGTACCAATGGCGAAAAGACCTTGGCAGATTCTTGGTGGAGCCCTACCCATCGGGAAAATATGTTTTATAATCAAAATTGGTTTATAAGGTAAGAACTGATAGTAGGATTGCTCTGACTCCTCGGCCAAATTTGAGGTGTTCATTACCACATTGGTCTGTTCTCCCCCAAGGTGAGAAGATTTTACCCGATGGTGATTGGGTACAATTTATCAAATCATTACCACATGGGTTGGTTTTGCCACAAAATATTTAACCTCATTCTGATAGGCCGAAAGCCTATATTTCCTAATTTGGATGACTCAGCTTTTTAATACTATAGCCTCAAATTCCCTTGGCCCTGAGATTCAAACTATTTTAAATATGAACTACTAGTATCAAAATAGAAGAGCTTTTTGGCTTACCCCACATAAACAATAAAAAAGATAAAAAACTTAAAAAAGCGTTTATTATTACTTTTAATTTAAAAGTAAGTTTCATATATATTAAGAATAATTTGTGGCATCTATTGGCGGATAACACAGCCCTCTATGAACCTGTCAGAAATTTAAAACCTGCTTTTAAGGATAAGTACATCACTGGGGCCAATACAATACAGTCATACCTCGTTGTATATGATGATGCAATAATGCTAGTTACCAACTAATAAAAGTGCGAGCATATAAAACCTGTCTGGATGGAAGGCATAAGGAAGTATGATGACTTATATCAAGATGTGCACTATGTAGGCAGCTATTAAGAGGCCTTATTAAGGGATTTGGCAGCAAATTAACCCTCTCTAACTGTAAGCAGGTTTTCATGCATATATGCACAAGATGAGGGGAAACTCATATTGAATTTGCTAAACGCTTATATCATAAAGTCCTAGCGTTGGTCCTGTGATTGTGTTACCTTGAATGATGTTATCTCGGCTGTTCTTTCCACTTTCCAGCATATTACCAACTTAACACTATATTTTAAAAATGCCAAAAAGATGTTTAAATCCATCCATGAAATTAAGTAGTGAATAATGAAATTGCCATAGACAAATGTGTGCCAATCTACCAAATAAATAGAATTGACCCAATATCTATGCCATTGGGCGCTTTCAGAGATCAAACCACATCATGACCCATGCTTATTGTCAGGATTCGAGATAAAAAACAGATCAATTTCCCATTTCCAAATTAGGCTACAGCGAATCAACTCTCAAGCATATTCAATGGAGACTTATCTTGATGGCACCAATCTCAAACTCAGTTAGGAATCAACCTGCGTTCAAGGATTAATGGTGACAACTTCAGAAGTCTCATCCCACTTCTTGAGTCGCGTGAGGCGGAGTTTCTACTAATCCAGTCATGGGGCGTTAAATTACAATGAGGTTGCCAAACAGATGGTCAATATGGAAGGCCATTAAAGATCCTGAATGGATAGGGTCATGAAGATCCATGAGGCAACATGTCCCTATGCATCCTATAAATATTGATACAATTTTATTTATTTAATGTGGGGAAGGCCGACCAGGGGACGGACACTTCCAATAAGACATCAAAGAGATTAAAACATAGTAATAGGGGGGCACCCCCAGAGAAGCTAATGCTGTCTCCTGTTGCCAGCGGCAACGCCACAATTGGGAAGGGGGTACGTGTATAAGGGCCAGAGCCACAATTGAGCACGTATGGAGGAAGGGGTCAGAGTTGATGAAACGAACTGGGAACCAGGAGGAGACCAACTAACAGCGACGTTGTGGGAGGTATCCAAACATCCACGCTTGAAAGTGGTCCACTAAGTGCGACTGGAACAGGCGGACATCTTCTGAGAGGGTGGGGGTAGAGCTGGAGATGGCATCCAAGACAATCGTGTGGATAGTCCACATGGCGATTGCGACCACAAGAGCGCGGAGGGAGGGTGGAAGAGGGGAGACCATTGATAAAGCAAACATGTCCCAAGACAAGCTGAAGGGCTGTGCCTGATATTGGCAAAGTAGACGTTGCACCTCACGCCATATCGCTTTAGAAGTAGGGCACATTACCAGGCGGTGAAACAGCGTTCTGTACAGGCCACACACGACATAGGATGAGTGCAAAGCATTAGAGCGCTTGGCAGTATGGTACACCCGCCTCAAGCATCGCCACACAAGGAATCAGATATGAGGCTGCAGAAGAGGGTGGTGACCATACTTCCAAATGGTTTTCTGGGAATCAAGGGAATAGAGTATGTCCATCATGTCTAGGTAGTTCACCCTGGACAAGACATGGGGCCTCGCGGGTATCAAGCCGTTCAGAATGGGTAGTCCCTGCACCTCTTGTGTGAACCGAGGAGAGGGGCGCCCCCTCTGGGTTGTGTGCCCACAAATACAAATTCTCAACTCAGCGCTCCACATGGAGAGGAGGATTCATTTAAAGTGGGGTGCAGTCCCATGCGGAACCTGCTGCTGAAGGATGGGAAGCCAGATATTTCAACAAAGAGTGTGGGTGGGATGAATTGGTAAGGCCCAGGGCGCGGGAGAAGTTGGAGCGGGCTGTGCGAGACCAGTGTTGGGTTGGAATAGAAGGGATGGTAACAGCAGCGATCCAGGTGCCCAGGATCTTTGCAGCATGGGCCCCAAAGTTGAGCAGGCCCATGACTCTACTATGGCGAGGGCCAAACATGGCCTCAAGTCGCACTGGCGGTGGGCGGCCTGACCAAAGCCACCCTGCAAAAGGGCATACAGTTATTTGAAGAAACTTGGGGAGAAAGCAATGGCGTGGGCCTCAAACCAAACTTTGGAGAGGAGCATAGAGTTGGCTAATACAACCCTGCCAGTAAGGGAAGTAGGACGGGCTCTGAAGGAGGTGATGCGTTTCGTCACGTTGTCCAGAATATGGTTTTCCATATCCGTTGAGGCATACCCGCCTGCCTCCAACCACACCACCAAATGGTGGACTGGGCCACCGGTGGGGCTTGGCACAAAGGGGAGCACAAGTGGTGCGGTGTGGGTTGGGCAGGGTAAGCAAGCGCGTGCGCTAGCAGATGGGGTGGATTGAAAACTGGGCGCTGAGGCCCAGCGGGCTTGATACCGACCAAGGAGAATAATTACAATTTTGGAGGCGTTGAGTGCAGCATTTCTTACCCTGGAGTAAACCTGGATAAGGGCTTCAAGCGCGCGTGCATCATGATTGGTATACAACCCAACCACACAGTCATCAGCAAATGCCAACATTTTGACTGGGGCTTGGCCTTGCACATGGACCCCAGTAAGGCGGGCATTCACGTTACAAAGAAGTGGGTCTAGGCTGAAGTTATATAAGAGTGGGCTAAGAGGGTCACCTTGGCGTAGGCCCCTTTGAGGGCGGACTACATCCGTGAGAAAGCCAGGGCCACGCACAGCCATTGTGGAGGATTCTGTCAGCAGCATCTCCCAATTGATGAAGCGAGGGGGTAGGCGAATTTTGGTGAAGGCAGGCCCTGAGGTAATCCCAGTTAACTCTATCATAGGCCTTCTGTTGGTCTAAAAATACTAGTGCACCAGAGGCCGTGTACTGACAGGCGTTGGCCACAGTGTGCACGTTGTCCCAAATCGACCTTCTGGGTATGAAACTGAATTGTTCTGGGGATATGATAGCAGAGGCAACAATCCCTAGACGGATAGCAATGATTTTAGTAAAATTTTTATTATTAGTGTTGGTAAGAGAAATGGGGCGCCAGTTTAAATTCTAGCTTGTTCCCTTTTTTAAATAGCGTTATGGTGTGGGCCTCTTGCGCTCCTGGTAGGAGGCGCGTTTTCAAAAGGCTCTGGTTAAGTGAGGAAAGCACCAGTGGGGATAAATACTTGAATACTTCTTATAGAACTCATAAGGAATGTCATCAGGGCCTGGGCATTTCCTATTTGGTGCATTGCGGATGGCGGACCAGAGTTCATCTGGAGTAATCAAATTCATCTACTCTGGGAAACGGTAAATGGTGTGGATGTGTGCACTATCAAGAAAATTCGCCAATTTGGCTGGTAAATTGGGTCAGATTGGTACAATTTAGAGTAATAATTTTTATCTCGATTGCCACTACAGCCAGCATATCCTCTACGGAATTGTCTGGCCTTTGCACCTGTGTGCATGCCAAGCTCTGGCATGGTGTGAAGAATTTTTGAAAAAAAGTAAGTGGAGCACATGTCGCCCACTGTATTGTGTTTAGCTCTGTACTGAACACAAACCAATGCTTGTGTTGCCGCTCAAGTGCATTAAGGTGGGCGGCTACTTCCACCCACTTGTGACCCCAAGCAGGGCTGTAGCCCATGGCTGGGATGTTGGACTACAGGTTGGCCAGCTCTGGCAGAGCGCGCGAGATGACTGCTGAGGTTGATTGTGAGCGTTGGGAGGAAAGGTGGCGAGCCTGGCAGATTGTGTCCGCTTTGAAGGCAGACCAGGTAGAAATTGGATCAGCACAAAATGGTGCGATAAACTATGGAGCTGTGGTCATGGTTTCCATCTATGAGGAAAACCTTGGCGATGTAATTTTGGCTGGACAAAGTTGGCACCAAATTTTAGCTCAAGCAACTGAGTTAGGTAGGTGAAAGGATATTGAAACCAACCTGTGATCGGAGAAATCAATCTTCGTTGTGGCGAAATGGAAGATTTGGGTACAAAAATTCAATTGGTGTAAGGATAAGGTCAATGCGGGACATGGATCTTAACTCGCCGTTGTGGATGTGGGGGTGCAACATGTTTTTGAGAAGTGGAGCATGACACTGCAGAGTATTGACCAACCCTAGGGTGGCCTTGAGGACGCGTAGTTCAATGTGTCCCTGTGGCGGGGAAGATGAGGAAGGCCAGCAGTCAGTGGATAGGTTCAATCAACAGTTCATGTCTAAAATGACAAAAGGGTCAGGGGCAACAGAAAAGATTTGAATGATGAGAAAATTTCCCGATGTTCTCGTTCACAGGTCAGGGTGTAGGTGTTGACAATAGCGTGCACTACGCATGTCCATAAATTTTGACAACAAGGATGCAGCCACTAAGGAAGGATTCAGACAATAGAAATTTAAAATTATTGTTCTTATGAACTAGCAACCCACAGTGCTTGGACCAGAAGGAGAGGGAAGGGAGTAGCATGGTTTTTCATGTATCCTCAGAACCGCATGGACAGTGGGACTCCTGGATGGCCAGGATATCCATGGGTAAATTATGTTGTAAAAAACTCAGTTTCCTAGCCCAGGATGGTGAGGTTTTGAGTCCGGCGATGTTCAACATCCCTAAAGTAAAGGCTCCCCCCATCACAACTTAGGTGCGAGGGGAAGGGCACCTAAGCCCTTCATCCTTCTCTTGTTCTCCACGGCGCTTTTTGGCGGCCCAGGTATGTGATGCAACGTAGTTGGTGGTACAGGTGGCTTTAGCAGTTGGGTTCGTATTGGCTTTTGCCTTCACTTTTTTCCCACTGTAGGATGAGATTTTTGCGGTGTGTGCATTTTTGGTGCACAAACGCTTAATTTTGATTTTTTGGCAGGGAGGTTGGAGACTGACTCAGTTCCAATTGAGGCTTGGGCACATTGGTCAGGTAAAATCAACTCGCCCATAGGGATTTCAGTTTGGGTGGCCCAATTGGCTTGGTCATCCCAATCTGATTGGTCGAGGAGATTTGCGAGCAGTTTCCGCAGTGAAAGTCCTAATGTCCTCCTGGAGCTGGGAGGGCGGGATATCAGAAGTGGTCTTGGCCGCCAGCTTGGCCGCCGCCTTGCAGGCCTGTTTGGCCTTCTTCCGCTCTTGAGGGGATATTGGGTGCACTACTAAGTAGCAGCCTTGCTCTCCCCATGGGAAGGCTGCCTTTGTATTGACGGTCAGTTCATAGTGGGCCTCATCGGTGAACATAGCCTCCAAGGGATGCTCTTGGTATGTGATGCCCTCCTTGGAGGGGCAGTTATGTGACTTGTGGCCAAATGCATCACAAAAGGCGCAGATGGGAGGTGCGCTGTCCACGGTGACCCTGAAAGGGTGGGTGGCATGCCTCACAATATTAAAAAAAAAGTGGTGTGCAGGATTTGGGTTAGATCCTTCGCTATCCCCTCAGCTGGGGTTAGGACTGCAATTGCTTTGCTGGTACACAGGTTTGGCATCAGCGTGAAGTGCTGCATTTCAAAGGATTGTATTTCTCCATATATGGTGAGCCCAGCTTTCAGGTGTTGTTTGAGTATGGCGCGTTTGACTGTAGTGGGCAGAAAGTCAAAAGTTACTAAAATTTGATTCAATTTTGTCCATCTGGTGCGCTTAGTTTTTAAAACCCACTGCTAACTGGGAGGTCTATCACAATGCGCACCATTGCAAATTTGGTCACCGCTTCCTTACTTTCAAAACCAAGATCCAGCCAACCGCATGGCATGGAATGAGGTGTGATGTACACCACGTTTGAGAAATGAGTGTGCACATCTCCACAAAACTTTTCCCAAAGCGCCATCTGCTGAATATCCAGGAATACCCATACTCCGTGTTCCACCAACAAGAGTGGTTGAGAGTGCGGCGTATTGATGTACTGGTTGCATCGCGCTTGCCAAGCTAAAATATCTGGGGAAAAGGTTACTGTCGGTTTTTTGTTAAGTGTGTCTATTCCACCGGGTTCACCGGGGCATTTACAAATTTTTGATGGCGTGGGGCCACCACCTGTGCCATTGACCTTACTTGCCCAAATGCTCCCCGACATGGGCGCTAAATTATCTCCTCAGTGAGATTATCAAACTAATACCAGACTTGAATTGAATTTTGTTGCAAAAGTGATTACAACGAGAGAGAAAAGTTGATACAATTTTATCTAATAAAGTATTTGATATTTAATCCATTCTACTTTTCTTTCCAATTACTATCACTTTTAGTAATACGATCCAATTCAAACATCATAATTTGATAATCAACATCAGGCGAGATTAGTATTCTTAATAAGATAAAGAGCTGGGCAAACGCGGTAAAGGGCAGTGGACCCAGACCTGCACCACCCAAAGGTACCAAGCGCACAGGTACAAACAAAAATCTCAGAAAAATAAAAAACCTGAGGTGGTGCATCCCGCAGGTTTCATCAATTTTTAGTAAAATACTGTGGTTATTTGGAAGTATCCCAATTGCAACCATTGTCATCGGTGGAACATGGGATATGATTTTTCCTGGGTGTAGAAACACTGACAATTTGGGAAAAGTTTGGTGAATCCCAACAAAAATTCATCCCACATGCAGTGTAACTTACAACTCATACTATCAGTAGAGGTTGGGTAGACCTTGGGTTCAAAACTGCGGAAGAAGCAAATGATTCAGCAAAGGTCCAAGTAGTACTCAATCTTCCTGATGGTTAGCAATTGGTCCCAACCAAATGCACCCATTGGACTGAATCCAAGGATATTTTCATAATTTTTGGCTATCTTCCAACCACACTGGCGCGCACAGTAGTCAAAAGTCATCTCTGAGAAGGCTTGGAAGCCTATGGAGAAATTAAAAAATTTAAAATGCAATGCTTCCAGTCGATGCTGACCCTTAACATGGGGAAGGCAATAGCAATAATTTCGCCAAACCAGGATGTAGTAGAGGATATTACAAAAATCCCCCACATTACATACTTCACAATTGATGGGAAAAATCCCAGCTGTTCCGCGCAACAGTGGAAAGTGCACCCCCCATTTGCAACCACTGCCAGGCCTTTGGGCACAAGATTCATGATTTTCCCATAAAAGAAGGCCTGAGAGAAATGGAATTCTGTGAGGAGGAAATGGGCGAAGATGACTCAGAATATGCAAAAATTATGGATACTACACAAGCCTTCAACTGGGGAGAACACGGGCAATATAAAATTATTGACCCTATTTCCCTGAAAGAACAAAAAATGGCCAAACAAGCTCGCAGCTGGCCGCGGCCAAGTCAAAGACCTCAGCGGAATCAACCATATTGATGGAGCAGATCCAGGAAGACATGGAGGAACTCAAGTCCATAAACCAATCAGATCCCGCGGAAAACCATACACCCAATCTGACCAGTTCAAATTTGGTGGAACCCAATTTTTAAATGAATGCAGCAAAATTGGGGTTCAGTGCACACCCAGAAATTGCAGAATTTAACCCAATTGGGAAGGAAAATCAACGATGGAATGCGAAAGAAAACAATGCGGCCAATAAAAATCACTTGTGCACCTACAATAACATGTCAAAACCAAGCAATGCCAAGAGAGGAGTGAAAACTGCGGCGATGAAAGGGGCAGAATACACCCCAACTCCTACTCATGGATATGCTCTCCACAGCAGAGGTGTAGTGGAGAGCAATGTGAGTGAGGGAGTAGGGTCGGGAGGCCCTGCTAACCGCTCCTGAGGCGCATTGGGCGTCTCAGTAGAGATAGGGACGCTGAACATAGTGGGACTCAAGGCCTTAACATCCTGGGCCAAGAAGTTGAGTCTACTATGAAACCCAACTGTGGATATCCTGGCGGTGCAGAAAACCCACTGTCCATAGGGAGAGAGGGAGGCATGGGAAAAATGCTCCTCCCAACAATATTTTTTTTTGGTTGCTTCACTGTGGGGTGATAGTACACGTAAACTAAAACTTTAAATTTATTAACAAAAATTTGTTCCTGAATGGCTGTGTACTTGCTGTAACCTTTTCATGGCACAATTAAGTGCACACAATAGCCAGTGTGTACACACTGAATGGTGCACATGATTAAAGAGAATTTCTCACAGCTTTAACACAACTAAATCTAACAGAAAATACTTTTATAATGGGAGACATGAACTGCTCAATTAACCCAGAGATGGACTGACAGCCATACACAATGGAGATACCACAAGGGCAAGTGAACTCCAAGTACTAAAGGCCACCCTGGGACTATATGATCCACTGCCAAAAAAGCAACCCATGCTACAAAACATGACACGCCCACATGTACACAATGGTACACTTGTCTCTATGTCAAGGATAGACCTAATACTTGCACCAATAATTTTCCATCACTAAATCCAAAAATTCAAAACTGCAAAAATCAAATTCTCTGACCATCAGCTTGTTTTGGTGTCTTACAAACTGGCGGAACCCAGTACCCAAGCACCCAGATGATGCAGAATACGCCCAGAAAGTTTAGCCGACTCAGAATTTCAATCCTGGATGGAGGAAATATCTTCAACCAGGGATTTTCAAAATCCTTTTTTCTTGGACTCACTAATTACCTGGAAGAAATTCAAAAATTCAAAAAATCAACAAATCAACAAACTAAACATACATCATCTAGAAGACACAGAACAGTTTCAGCCATTATCAAACACACACTGGCTGAAATTGACCATCTAGAAAACAATGCACCAAGAACAGGATACAGCCATGGATGGGGTCACAAATGGGCGGAGGTTTCTGCTTAGCTAAACTTTGATCCACAAACACCAACACCGAGTCAGAGTCCAATATAAAGGCAAAAACATCAGAGATGGAGAACCTTGTTCGAGCTACTTTTTCTGCCAATTCCATGTGAGGAAAAATATGATAGCTTGCACACAGGTCCATCGACTGGACAAATTCATAGCAGAAACACCCAAAGAAGTCGCGACTGAAGTGCACAGGTTTTATACAAAATTGTATAAATCTGAGCCTGTCAAAACAGAAAAAATTGAAAAATTTCTTAGAAGCGCACATATTGACACCGCGGCCCAAAATCACAATTTAATCAACCTAATACTGCGCGAGGAATTATGGGAAGTAGTACGCGGTGCACCAAGAGGGAAATGCACTAGACCTGATGGGATTCCCTAGGAATTTTTCATAAAATATTTTATTAACATCTCTAACATTCTTCTAGCTTCAATGAACAAGTGTACTATGGAAACATGCCTCCTACCTGGAGGCAAAGAAGCCTACATGGTCACGTTATTCAAGAAAGGAGACAGATTAGACCTATCCAACTGGCGCCCAATTTCCCTAACTAACACAGATACAAAAATATTCACAAAAATTATGGCTAAACGACTAGGAGAAATCGCAACTGATGCGATATCCCCATCAAAATATGGATTTATTCCAAGAAGATCCATATGGGATAACATCCACACAGTTGCAAATGTCTGCCAGTCCAAAATCCTGGAGCACTTGTCTTTTTAGACCAACAAAAGGCATATGACAGGGTAAACTGTACCTATCTTAGAGCCTGCCAAAAATTCAAGCTTCCAAATAGATTCATAAACTGGGTAATGTTGTTTACAGAGTCTGCAACCATGGCTATGCGGGGAGCAGGCTTCTTAACCAACCCAGTTATCCCACAGAGAGGACTAAAACAAGGAGACCCTTTAAGCCCTCTACTCTACAACTTTAGCTTGGACCCTCTAATCTGAAATACAAACACACTACTCAAAGGAATCAACGTCAAAGGCCAACCACCAGTCAAAATGATGGCCTTCGCTGATGATTGCGTGGTGGGCATATCCAACAATCAAGACGCTTGCAGAATTGAGAAGATAATACTAGAATATTCAGCCAAAAGTAACGCATCACTTAACACTGAGAAAATGGAAATTATGCTCCTGGGAAAATATCAGACCCATTAGGCGCCATCTAACCAGGCCCAACAAGATAATACAACATCAAGACTCCTGACCAGACATATGAGGTATAAACTAGCAACGACCTCACTGAAACTTCCATTAATCACCAAGCCAACAGCTGTCCCTGTTCGTCACTTGGGAGTATGGTTGGAAGCAGGGGGTTACGCTAACTCCATGATGGAAAATCAATTATTGGACAAAAATACAAAACGCATTGCCTCCTCACACGGACATCAAACAGGTCTAACAGGAAGGGTCACGGTAGCCAACTCTATGATTTTATCAATCATATGGTTCATGGCCCATGCAATCGGTTTCTCACCCTCCTTTTTCAACACAGTCCATGCCCTATTACAAGGATGGTTATGGTCCAACCATAACCCCCCTGTACGCCTCGAAATCCTATTTGGATCTAGAAGGAATGGAGGCATGGGGCTTACTAATTATGTAGAGCAAGAAACCCATATACTGGGATCCTGGATAGCTCAGGTGACCTGCCCAGATCTTCCAGATATACACTAGGCCAGAACAGCAAGATATAACTTTGAACTTGCACTACAATTAAGAAACCCAGAGCACCAGAACACATTAATCAAGTATCTGGCATCCCATCCTACAGCTGCAGGACCACATGGCACTCCTGCACATTTCAAACGAATACTCCTAGCCATGAGAAGAGCGACATGGCGGATTCACATAAGTGAACAAACCATTCACCGAGGACGCCCAAGACTAACTCACAGACAGGAGATCAATGATCAAGTAGTCACAGACAACATAATAAGCAAAAGCCCAAATACCATAGCCAGGATAGATTACATGAACCATATGGTCATACCCTACAACCTGGAGACCCAAAGAAGAGTCTGTAGATACACCCATCACCCTCTACTCCAACCCAGGATAAGAGCACATGTATGGAGGTGCATGAGGAGAGTATACTGAACAGCTGAACGGTCAAACGCCAATCACACCTCATGTGCAATATGTGGTCAGTATGGAAGCCTAGCCCACCTTTTAGAACAATGCCCAACATCATCGGCGATTTGGAAAAAGGCCATGCGTCTTTTCAGCTAAAAAAAGAACATTCATTAAGCCTAGTAAGGAACATGTTCGCTATAAACAGGGACTCTCCTATCACTCATCTCTCAGGGCGCTGATATAGCAATAGCACTATGGACGATACACACAATGGTACTGGAATCGTTCACAGGAGCAGTGCCAACAATCCAAGAAGCAATTCATCGCTTTCACAGCCTTATTTGGAACACTTTCAAGCATGGCTGTTTGGACATATGACCCCCCATAACAGAAGGACAATCAACACATGGTTCCCTATATGGTTCCTAAAGTTGACTTTTTCCTTCACACATGCTGCATCCAAGAATAAGCCAGCATATCTCCCCTTCCCTACCTTCCTAATCTTGGTCATCCTGGAGACAACAAAAGGGGCCTTGAAACCTCTAGAGTGTCTCTATTTATCAAATTTCATTAGTTTTCTCACTATATTGGAAGTGCTTGTCCCCTGGTCAACCTTCCTCGAATAAAGAAGATATTCAATCCATTCTTCCATTTTCTTTTCAACCTCTACTCACTTAATTGCCTCAGTTCAAATCCCGGTGCAACATTTTTTTGCTAATTAACAACTTTAATCCTACCTTTGTACCTCAGCAACAAACCAAAGAACTATAACGCTGACAACTGTGGTGCTCACTACATGGGGGCTCCAAGCTGTCCTAAGTGAAAACGTCTATCACAAACAATGGAGAATACTAGCAGCCCTGAAGATCAATCTGCTGGTCAGTCAAGAAGAATTGCTTGATGGGTTAGTACCTCACAATATGAAATACCACCCTCGCATCCAGAGAGGTTAGAATTCTGGGCCACATTCCAGTTATCCCTGCCCTCTATCAATAGAAGTCATTACTAAATTCAGTACAGGAACCTTAACAATGTTGTCCAACAATTAATAAATGTCATCTACTCTATGAGTGATCGCTTCAGCCACTTTTGTACCTCTTCTTCTCCCTCTACCATGTGGGACCCCTATTCCTTAGCCCAGCTGCTGGCAGGAGAACTTGCCCTGGGTTTTGAACGCTACCTTCGCAACTTTGTTCACCCAACTATCCATTGACTACTCCAACTAGTTGGGTTGCACCATCAAGATGTCTCCCAACAGTTGGGGCTTAGCCAGGCTGTTAGAGATATAACTAAGGTGACCAAATTTACTCCAGATCGAGTTTTGATATCTCAGTCTAATAGTATTGAAAAAAATCCAAGATGAGTATTTCTGATTCTCAATTTGATCAAAGTAAGACCCTTAGGAGTTATCAACCTCCTACAATGGGTGAGTCTAACCAATACAAAGAAGCTCAGCAATCTGAGATGACCAAGCAATTCAAAATGACCAATCATTTCGAAGGTGCCAAGCCCTCGCTAAGAAGGTTGATCGCATCTAACAAGATCTCAATTTAGATATAATCATCACAAATCTTTTTTTAAATTTATTGCGGGGAAGGCCGACTATGGGATGGACACTTCCGAATATGACTCAGAAGAGACAAACTTAGTACCAGGGGAGGCACCCCAGAGAAGCAATGCTATTTCTTGTTGCCAGCGGGAACGCCACTTATGGGGAGGGGGAGGGAACGTGTGAAGGGGCCGTAGCCACTATTGAGCACGTGTGGAGGAATGGGTCTGATTTGATGAACCAGACTGGGAACCAGGAGGAGACCAGCTGTCAGCGATGCGGTGGGAGATATCCAAACATCCACGCTTGAAAGTGTTCCACCAAATGAGACTGGAATCTGTGGACAGTTTCTGGGAGGGTGGGGGTGGAGCCTGCGATGGCATCTAAGACAATCGTGTGGATGGTCCACATGGCGATTGCAACCATTAGAGCATGGAGGGAGGGTGGAAGAGAGGAGGCCATTGATAGAGAAAACATATCTCTTGACAGACTGAAGGGATGCGTTTGATCCTGGCCCAGCAGACGTTGAACTTCGCGCCATATCACTTTAGAGGTGGGGCACTTCTCCAGGCGGTGGGACAGCGTTCCATACTGGCCACACACGACACAGGATGAGTGTAAAGCATTAGAGCGCTCAGCTGTATGGTACACCCGCCTCAGGCAGCGCCACACATGGGAGCGGATTTGAGGCTGCAACAGAGGATGGTGAGCGTATTTTCAGATGGTTTTTTAGGTCTCAATGGAGTAAGGGATGTCCATCATGTCCAGGTAGTCCACCCTGGATAGGACATGGGGCCGTATGGGGATCACGCCATCATGGATGGGTAGCCCCTGTACCTCTTGTGTGAACTGAGGAGAGGGGCGGCCTCTTTGGGTTGTGTGTCCATTAATACGAATCCTCCACTCTGCGCTTCTAATGGAGAGTAGGATTTGTTTGTAGTGGGTTTTAGTCCCATGAGGACCTGTGGCCAATGTGTGTGATGCGAGGTATTTCATCAGGGAGTGGGGGTTCGATGGATTGTTGAAGCCAAAGGCGCGGGAGAGGTTGGAGCGAGCTGCGCGGGACCAGTGTTGGGAGGGGAGTGTAGGGGCGGTGACGGCCGTGATCCAGGTGCCCAGGATCTTGGCAGCATGGGCTTTGAAGTCAAGCAGGCCCATGCCACCATGATGATGAGGGCCAAACATGACCTCTAGCCGCACTGGTGGAGGGCGGCCTGACCGAAGCCATCCTTGCAGCAAGGCATACAAGGATTTGTAGAAGCTTGGGGAGAAGGGGATGGCGTGGGCTCTGAACAAGACTTTGGATAGGAGCATAGAGTTGGCTAAAGCAACCCTGCCAGTAAGGGAAGTAGGGTAGGCTCTGAGAGAGGCGATTCGCTTCGTCACTTTGTCCAGAATATTCACTCCATTACTGCTGAAGCGTATCTGCCTTCCTCCATCCACGCGCCCAGATGGCGTACCAGTCCTGTAATAGGACGTGGCACGAAGGGGAGCAACAGTGGAGCGGTGTGTGTTGAGTTAGTAGGGCGTGGACGTGGGCGAGCAGATGGGCTGGGTTGGGAACTAATTGCTGGGGTCCAGCAGTTCTGAAACTGACCAAGGAGGATGATTTCTGTTTTGGAGGCGTTCAGTGCCACGTTGCTTACCCGGGAATACTCCTGGATGAGAGCTTCAAGCGCGCGTGCATCTTGATTATTAGACACCCCAACCACACAATCATCTGCGAATGCCAATATCTTGACTGGGGCTTGGCCTGGCACATGGACCCCAGTGAGTTGGGCATTCACATTTCGCAGTAGTGGGTCAAGGCTGAAGTTATATAAGAGTGGGCTGAGGGGGTCCCCTTGTCGCAAGCCCATTTGAGGGCGGACTACTTCCGTTAGGAAGCCAGGGCCACACACTGCCATTGTTGCAGATTCCGTGAGCAGCATCACCCAGTTGATGAAGCGAGGGGGTAGGCGGAATTGATGAAGGCAGGCCAAAGGTATACCCAGTTTACTCTATCATAGGCCTTTTGTTGGTCCAAGAATACAAGTGCCCCAAAGGCTGTAGACTGATATACATTAGCCACAAAGTGCACGTTATCCCAAATTGACCTTCTGGGGATGAAACCAAATTGTTCTGGGGAGATGGTGGCAGATGCTACAGTCCCTAATCGGTTAGCCATAATTTTTGTTAATTTTTAGTGTCTGTGTTTGTTAGAGAAATGGGGCGCCAGTTGGCTAAGTCTAGCTTATCCCCTTTCTTGAAGAGTGTAACAGTAAAGGCCTCATGTCCTCCTGGTAGGAGACGCATTTCCAACAGGCTTTGGTTGAGTGAGGCGAGCAGTAATGGGGATATATATTTGAAATATTTTTTGTAGAACTCATATGGAACGCCATCTGGGCCTGGGCATTTTTGGTTTGGCGCACCGCGAATGGCTGTCCATAATTCGTTTGGAGTAATTAAATTCATTTTTCTGGGTATCAGAAATTGGTGCAGATGTGGGCTCAGTCGAGAAATTCTGCCACTTTGGCCAGCTGAATTGGTTCAGCTCAGTACAACTTGGAGTAATATTTTTGCATTTATATTGCCACTTCAGCCGGTGTATCCACAATGGAATTATCCGATCTTTGCACCTGTGTGCAGGCCACACTCTGGCATGGTGCAAAATTTTTTTAAAGAAATATGCGGTGCACTTGTCACCTTTTGTGATGTGTGTGGCCCTGTATTGAACACAAACCCGATGTTTGTGTTGCCTTTCAAGTGCGTTGAGGTGGGCGGCTGCCTCCGCCCACTTCTGGCCCCATGCAGGGCTATATCCTTTAACTGGGATGTTGGACTCCAAGTGTGCCAACTCTGCCAGAGCGCGTGAGATAACCGCCGATGTGGCTCGTGAGCATCTGGAGGAGAGATGGCGAGAGTGGTGGATGGTGTTTTCTTTGAAAGTTGCCCATGTGGAAATGGGGTCCACGCAAAACGGTACAACAAACTTTTTTGCCAATGTTGCTTCTTCCACCCACGTGGAAAATTCTGGCGACGCGAGCTCAGGGGGGCGGATTTTGCACCAATGTGGGGCCTTAGCAACTGTGACAGGTAGGTGGTAGGTTATTCTGACCAGATGATGGTCAGAGAATTCCATTTTCGTTGTTTTGAAGTGGGAGATGTGGGGTTGGAATTTCGCCGGCGCTAGAATAAGGTCAATGTGGGTCATGGACCTTAATTGGCCATTGTGGATGTGGGGACGCATCATGTTTTTGAGCAGTGGGTCATGTCGTGGCAGCGCATCCATTAACCCAAGGGTGGCTTTTAGAACGCATAGATCTATGTGACCCTGTGGGGCGCAGGGTGAGGGCGGCCACCAGTCCGTTGGTGAGGTTAGCCAACAGTTCATGTCGCCAATTAGGAAAGAATCGGGGGGTAGCAGGAGGGAATTAACTGACAAGAAAAATTCCCTGATGCTCTTGTGCACCGTTTGGGGCGTAAATGTTGACGATTGTGTGTGCAACATCGGCCCATGAGAAGGTGACAATGAGCACTCGGCCATTTAGGAATGTTTCTGAGGATACAAATTTGAAAAAATTATTTTTCTGAATTAGCACCCCACAGTGCTTTGATCAAAAGGATAGGGATGGGAGGAGCATTGTTTTCCAAGTTTCCTCGGAACCTCATGGACAGTGGGACTCATGGATGGCCAGGATATCCATGGGTAAATTGTGTTGTAAAAAACTCAGTTTCCTAGCCTGGGACAGGGAGGCCTTGAGTCTGGCAATATTCAACGTCCCTAAAGTGAAGGTTTCCCCCATCGCACCTTAGGTGCAAGGGGAAGGGCCCTGGGCCCACCAGCCTCTTCTAGATCCTCACGGGCCTTCACAGCAGCGCGGGTGTTAGCAGCAACGCTATCAGAGTTTTTGTTGATTTTTGCAGAAAGAGTTGCGTTGGCTTTAGCCTTTGCTTTTTGTTTTCCCGATGTCAGACGAATTTTTTGCGGTGCAGATGAGTTTAGTGCACCGTTGAGCAGGTCAAAAAATTTTTCAGTTGGGATGGGTCCCAAGTCAGTTTTGACTGGAGCTTGGGTGCAACAATTGGATGAGATCAAATCTCCCATCAGATCCTCAGATTGAGTGGCCCGCTCAGCATGGGCTTCCCAATCTGATTGGTTGATGGATTTCCAAGTTGCTTCCGCCGCGAAGGTTTCCATATCCTCCTGACATTGTGAGTGTGGGATCTCGGTGGTGGCTTTGGCCACTTCCTTGGCCGCAGTCCTATGGGCCTGCTTGGCCTTCTTCCGCTCTTGCGGGGAGATAGTCTTTACCAGTAGGTAGCAGCCTTGTGCTCCCCACAGGAAAGCCTCCTTGGTGCTTGTGGTTGGTTCGTAGTGCGCCTCTCCATTGGCCATAGCCACCGAGGGGTGCTCTTGGAATGTGACGCCCTCCTTGATGGGGCATGCATGCACCTTATGGCCAAACGCGTCACAGTGGGTGCAAATGGGGAGCGCGCTGTCCACGGTCACCCAGAATGGGTGGGTGGTATGCCCTGAGATATCAATAGAAGTGGAGTGCGGGATCTGGGTTAGGTCCTTCATGATCTCCTCAGTTGGGGTCAGAACTGCAATAGCTTTGCCGGTGCACAGGTGTGGCATCAGTGTGAAGCGTTGCATTTCAAAAGATTGTATTTCGCCATATATGGCGAGACCATCTTTCAGGTGTTGTTCCAAAATGTCACGTTTTACCATATTAGGCAAAAAGTCAAACGTGAGGAAAATTTGGTTTGATTTTGTCCATCTGGTGCATTTGGTTTTGACAACCCATTGCCCTTCGAGGAGGTTGACCACTACGCGCACCACTGCAGCCTCGTCTGCTGCCTTTTTGCTTTCAAAACCTAGGTCCAGCCAACCGCGTGACATGGAGTGAGGTGTAACGTACACCGCGGTCAGGAAAATTGTGTGCACATCTTCACAAAATTTTTCCCATAAGGCCGTTTTTGGATGTCCAGAAACACGCGGACTCCAAATTCCACCAACGAAAGTGGCTGGGAGTGTGGTGTGTTGATGTACTGGTTGCATCATGCTTGCCATGCGAGTATCTCTGGGGAAATCATGACTGCCGGTTTTTTAAGATTTTTGTCTATTCCGCCGGATTCTCTGGGGTGTTTTTGAACGTTGGAGGCCGCGGGCCTTCCACCTGATTCTCTTACCTTGCTTGCCCAACTGCTCCCTGACATGGGCGCAGACTAATCTCCTCTGTGATATTATCAAACTAGATTCAGTCTTGAATTGAATAGGTTGCAAAAGTGATTGCAACGAGAAAGAAAAGTTTTATCATCACAAATCTTTTAATAATAATGATAATCAACAATATCAGTCCTCTGGTAGGAAAGATCTTACATCGGGTGAATCATGGAAATCCTTGCAAGAACCATGAAATTTTCCCCTATAAATGTCTCTGATTTTCAATTAAAAAGTACCTCAATTCTAGTATTGCGTAGTTTAATTTTGGTCTATTTTCATACAGTATTATTTATATCCAATTGGCAATTATCTATAGCAATGGAACTAATAACTTCGTTGCAATTGAGTTGATCTTTGCTAGAGCCATGGAACAAAAAATTTGTAGCCTTTGTAGCACCTGTTTATCACAATTTCTCTTGAAATTCCAATACTGGTGCTCCCTGCCAGGTCTGCTTCTGAGGCTACCTGGTGAAAACATACTTTCACAACAATGAATATGTCTAGCGAATAGAGCCCCTCTTCAGAGGAATCTTTGAGTATCACTCAATGGGTACACTCTAACTGGTAAGATTTGCCTACTGCTAATACTAATAATCTACAATTTCAAGCTTCAAGGACATGGCCATCGAGGGCCCTTACCAATATAATTATCAGATTCAAGCCACAAATGTTGAAGAAATCACAGCTTTTCATTCCCGTTACTATCACTTTTAGTAACATGATTTTATGCAACTTCTTTGAGATTGACAATCAACCAGGAATATGGCAAATTTGTCCGTAACAACACCAGTTGGGCAAAAGTGGCCAGTATGAAAGGCCCAAAGCCCTCCCAACCCGCTGGGGAAAAACGCCCTGCCGGAATGTTGACACACCCTCCCACCAAAAAGGGTGAGTACAGCGCTGCACCTGGAGTTTTGCAATTTCTGCAAAAAATGGGCGCATATACCAAAATAGAACGCTCCCAACCCCTGTCCTCCCTTGAGCACAGCCTTAGAATTATGGTCAGCGATAATTCCCTTGAATCATGGGGAAAAATGGGGGAGGCCTTCTCCACAACTTTCCCAAACATTATCTCAGTAAATTATAAAAATTTACATAGAGGATGGGTGGATGTCAAGTTCATGTCCATGGAAGAAGCAGTAAAAGCAGCGAAAATCATATTCTCCATAAAGATCAACAATGAAGACCACACCATCCGCACGGTGCACACATGATGGAATGAGGCAAACGACCTATTCATTGTATTTGACTGACTCCTGAGCACTGTGCACTGTGATATCCTCGCGGATGAGCTCTAAGGAGCCTCGAAGGTTATGGCGTAATCAAACAGTTTGAATTCGAGAAATTCCCCTCTTCCCCACCTGTGTACAGGGAAGGCAATAGCCATTATAGAACCCAATCAGGACATGGTAGAGGATATCACCCTCATTCCCTGCACAGCGACCATCAACCTCCCTGATGGCAGAGTATCTCGCCCCTTCTGCATCACACCAGAGCACACCCCACCTATCTGCAAATTCTGCTCAGCCATAGGCCACAAACACCACGCATGCCCCATCAAGTGCAGGATTGAAGCACAGAAATTTTGTGAGGACAATATGGATGAAACAAGCCCAATTTTTGGCAGAAATTAAGGACTCCACTTTCAACTTCTATTGGGGCAAAAGAGCTGATGTCACTTTGGTTGAGCATGTTTTGCGCAAGGACTGCCGTCGCGCACAGACTGCCTGCAAGCAGGCCACAAGTTCCGCCGAGACACAAACCCACACCACAATTTCTCCAGAACAGATTCAGGTGGATGCCATGGCAGCACAGTGGAATAACCAATCAGATCCCCCACATATAACCCAATGTAACCAAAATGATAAATTTTTTGGACACAACCAATCAAACACCTCCAAACAAGTGGTAACAGATCCACCTTGCACCACTGTGGATCCTCCCAGCCAATCACGTGTGATAAGCAATGATATGGAAGACCATTTCAGCCAATCACAATGTGACAACACTTATATACAAAACCCAATCACCCCAATTCCTAGTTTCTGCCCATCAAACCCACAGGCAAGCGGCGAAAAAAATTTTGCTGATGGGGCAAAAGCCAACCCACGCCAGACCCAAACTCCACGGAGTAATCTGAGCCAGAAGAAACTAAACAAAACCAGTACTAAGACCGCTGACCAACACACTGGAATCAATCTGGCTAATCAGCCCCATACTTGCAGTATGACCTGTGATAAGGAACTGGGCGACCTCAGTGGGTCGCCCCAGCGTTCCTGATGTGTGGACTACCGCAATCAACATAGGGACGCTCAACATCGTGGGAGCCAAGGCCCCACATCCTGGGCCAAAAAATGGCTTTCCTGCACAATATCCCTGGGACATCTTGGCCATCCAAGAACCCCACTGTCCACCGGGGGAGGAGGAGTCATGGTCAACCATGCTCCTTCCAGCCAAATCCTTTTGGACATACCACTGTGGGGTGGTAATTCAAACAAATCGTGACCCTCCAGTAAATATCTGAAGCACATCCTTCCACCTGGAGGGACAGCTGCTTCTAGTGGACCTTGAGTGGAATGGAGAAAATTTCGCCATGGCATGTGTGTATGCCCCAAATGATCTGAATGACCGCCAAAATTTTTTCTCTGGTATCCTCTCAATCCCTTTCCCAGAGGCAACGTTTTTTGCAGGAGATTTCAACTGCTGGCTTAACACCATTACCAACCGCTGGCCCAAGTCTAAGGCTATACCCCGCGGCCACACAGAACTATGCATACTAAAGGCAACGCTGGGCCTATGCGACACCATTCCCAAACAAGCCCCCACCCTGGCCAACATGACGAGGCCCCACCACAACAATAACCAGCTGGTCTCAATGACCTGGATTGACCTGATGCTCGCCCCTATAGACTTCTGGCACCGGGTATCAGATTTTACAACAACAATTATCCCTTTCTCTGACCACCGGATGGTCTCAATAGCATTATCATCCTCAGAAAAATACAAAAAGCCACCAACCTGGCACAGAGTTCACCCAAGCACCATCCATCTTCTGGAGCTTAAACTTTGGATCAAGATGGTGCTAACAACACAGCAAGAAAGATGACCACCCAATGGGAACCCTATCGCCAAGTGGGAAATATTCAAGGCTCACACAACCAAGAAAGCCTGCCACCTGAACTCCAGAAAAACAGCCGCGATGTCCGCAACAATCAACAAGGCTATCAGACAGCTTCAACACTTAGAAAACAACACACCTCATGAGGGATACACCCCCCAATGGGGCCGCCTGTGGTTCCAGCTATCCACACAGGTAAACTCCCTCTTTAGAAAACACCAGCATTACACTGAAGTATGCTACAAATCAAAATACATTTTATCTGGAGAAACTCACATGGCCCAATTTTTCCGCCATTTTAAACCAATTTCAACTTTGGCGACTTGCACACAGGTCCGCCAAGCAGATGACACACTGGCATCCACACCATCAGAAATATTGGCTGAATTACACCAATTTTTACACTGACCTGTACACGGCGGATTTTGCATCACCTAGAGAAATTGAAAAATTTTTATCATCCGCTAATATTGACACTATAGCTGGTCAACCAGACCTTGTAGCACCCATCACTAAAGATGAACTATGGGAGGTAATAAGATCAACCCCGCGCAACAAGTGCCCTGGGCCTGATGGCCTACCATATGAATTTTTCAAAAAATATTTTGAATATATCGCACCAATACTACTGGCAACTATGAATAAGTGCCTGGAAGACACATCCCTACTACCTGGCGGCCAAGACGCATATGTGGTCACACTCTTCAAAAAAGGAGACCAGGCAGACCTAAACAACTGGCGTCCAATCACTCTCACCAATACTGACACCAAAATACTAACTAAAATCTTAGCCAAACGTCTGGGTTGCATTGCTCAGACAGCCCTCTCCCCCATCAGTTTGGCTTCATCCCAAATCGCTCAATTTGGGATAACATCCACACAATTGCCAACATCTGCCAAGCTAACCCCACAGGCGCCCTTGCTTTCCTGGACCAAAAGAAAGCATATGACCGAGTGCACTGGGGTTACCTAGAACAGTGTCTAAAGGCTTTCAACCTACCACCCCGCTTTATAAACTGGGCGCTCCTCCTAACGCGCTCAGCCAGGTTTGCAATCAGAGTGACAGGGCGATTGAGCGCATTATTCACCAGTATGAGTCAGTGAGTAACGTCATGCTGAACAAACAGAAAACAGAGGTAATTGTTATGGGCAAATAATGCTCGAACTGGGCCCCACCCTCTCACCACCACAAAAACCAACCAACCACACACACAACGATCCAAGCCAGTAAATTACTGTGTTTACCCTTTGCACACCACCCTGCCACCAACCCAGTCCATCATCTGGGCATATGGCTCAAAGCCAGTGGATATGCACTTGACACCATTGAAACCAACATTTTGGATAACATCACAAAAAGAATGACATGTATGCGGAGGAGTAATGCTAGTTTAACCGGAAGAGTTGTGCAGCCAACTCCCTGATCTTGTCAAAGTTATGGTTTGCTGCCCACGCGGTTCCCTTCTCCGCCAACTTTACCAACGCAGTCTACAAGCTCCTGCAAAACTGACTATGGTCTGGTTACCGTGCACCTGTCAGGCTAAAGACCATGTACGGCCCATGGAAGAAAGGCGGGATGGGGATGCTCAACTTCACAGAAAGAGCAACGCAAATCCTAGGCTCATGGGTAGCTCTCACAAAGTCACCCAACCCACCATCCCCCCACTGGGCTAAGGCAGCCCAAACTAACTTCGCAAAGGCACTACATCTGAGGTCCCCCTCCAACCCTGCAACTCTGATGTAATACTTTGCAACACATCCAACCGCCACTGAACCACACAACACCAACCGATATTTCAAACGCATCTTGTACAACCTAAGACAAGGGGATTGGAGCTTCTCCTATGCACAGCAATCCGAAGACTTTCACTATCAAACTGGTTACGTGCAAATCCACAGAGGACAAACAGTGTCTAACGCGCCTGCCTCACTACCACCCTTTCCTCTTTCCCAGATTAAATACTTAGACCACCAAGACGTCCCATATGACTTGCGCACCCAAAAGCAAATGTGAGACCTCATCACCTGCCCCCTCTTATCCCCACAAGTGAGCTCCACAGTGTGGCCATACTTGCGCCATACGTTTAGAACAACTGACCATACTTTCTCAATGCTCAAGACATGCGCCATCTGCGGCGGACCCAACACACTAGCACACCGCCTGGAAGAGTGCCCGCCATTCGTGCATATCTGGGCTAACGTGATGCACTTGTTTCAACAATCACCTATAGCTGAATTCTGACTATCCCGCGATATCCTGGCACTCAACATGTCCTCGCCTATCCCCCAGACATTAAGGGCTCTAATTGTGAGCATTGCATTATGGTCCATTTACACAATTACCCTCGATGCTTTCAACGGAATCCTCCACAATTTCAACCAAGCCATCGTCATGTTCCACAGCCATTTGGCCGACCACTTCCAAGCCTGGCTGTTCGGCTCACTCCAACACAAATGGAAGAAATGGATGGGCAACTGGATTCCAATCTGGTTCCTTCGTTATGACATTGAAAACCTCACAGTCTTCATAGGCGGTACACCCTACTAGCCCCTGAGCTGCCATGCCACTCAAGGTCTAGTCATCCACCACCCGTGGCTCCTAGCCACACCCAAGTGTGCCAAGTCGTATCTTTTGAGTTCCTGTGTTTTGTGCTCTCTTCCCTTTTCTGTTTTCCATTTTCATTTTCCCTACATATCGGATGTGTCTGTCCCCTGGTTGACCATCCTCAAATAAATAAAAAAATGTTGAAGAAATCGTTAAAAGCTTGATCAGAGGGGCTATCCAGCCTGGTGCTCGCCCTAATTGTGACCAAGCATCTAAAGTAGCTGACAAAATGTTGAACCCATATAACTAAGCGGTGTTACAGTCTAGTGAAGTTGGTTTAGCTAGAACTGAGCAGTATCTCCAGCATTATGTACATCCTGCTATTCACCATTTAATTCAGATTTTGGGGTTGCATCATCTCAAAATCCAACGTCAGTTGATTCTAGCGCAACAATTTCATACTCAATGATCTTCATTTATGAAACGGCATCCAACTTTGGAAGGGATAATCAAAAGGCCATTATTGATAATAGAAAATAAATTAACGAGATTCATAACCAGCTGGTGAGAATTGATAATGAGGTTGTGGGATACATCGGACAAGAAGTATCTCATTAAGTTAGCAACTCAACTAACTCTATTCACCACTGGATTACCTCCCTGGAGGATGAGATTAAGAGACAACTGGATCAGCTGCAGTATGAACATGAGAAGAGCTTGGGGGAGATTAATGAGTTAACTCAACATTCTGTACAAGTGGTGGGTAATATCAGAGAAGGTGCACCCGCCCCTGTTGGTCCTCTTGGACCACCTAGTTCCCCATTGGTAACACCAGGACCTCCTGGGGAAAGTGGTCCCCCTGGTCCCGTGGGTCAACAAGGCCTGCCGGGACCATCAGGTAGAGATGGGTCACAAGGACCCTGGGACCTTCTGGTCCCCCTGGCTCCTCGCTTTCAACATTCGATTCTGAACCTTCAATGCTCCTAGTATCTCGAGTACAAGCATTATAAACCTAAATAAAAGCCATAGCTCAAGCGTGTTTTTTATCCTTGAAAGGTCCTTCTGAATGATCCAGACTATTCCTTAATCAATTTACTGGATGGTGTTGAGAATGCAAATCGGCTATGAGATGCAAATAATTCTACTCAATAAATCCAGTTTGCTTCATTGACAGCATCCATTGAGCGGTTGGCTGCCAAATGTGAAGTACTCAAGACCAAGCAAATGGAAATGGTTACTGCGATTTCCAACTTAAACTGAGCTCCTATAATTGACCATCTTAACCAATGGGTTCAATATTTACAAGATGATTTGAACCTCTTGAGACATCAAGTTGACCCAGTTCCCCCTCATGCTCATTTCACAAAAGTCTGAGCCCTCTGAGGTTGTACCATTCACGGTACCAAGCGTACACGTCTTGAATACTGAAGCCACCCTTTCAAAACCCACCTTCAAGGATAAGTTTGAACCAGGTGAAGTTAGCATCCATTATTTTCTTTTTGTTTATGAACGCGTAATGGATGGAGCTACTGATTAATAGAAGGTCCGCCATATCACCTCTGCCTAATCCAGTTTGCTCAAAAAATCATGGTTCCTCACCTTAAGGTTTGCACTACGTACATCGATGAATCCCCCCCTTGGGTTGGGACCATCTAGTACTAAAAAAAAGGTTTGCACTACGTGGGCTCAAGTGAAAACTGCTCTCATAAAAGAATTTGGGAGTGATCAAATCCTTTCCAACCAAAACAAGCCTTTATGAGTATTTAAATTGAACGAGGAGAGTCTATCCAGAACTTTGCTAAACGATTCTACCATGAGGCCCAGAAACTTGCTATGTGTGACCAGAATAACATTGATATGCTATATTGGCTGCAATGAGTGCATTTGGTCTCGCAATCAGTTACTTCTACACTTGAAATCACTTAAAAGAAATTTCAGCTCCATTATCAACATTAAAGAAGCGCTTATGGAGATCCCTAATGTGGTGGTACATCTGACTTACTCTAGCAACCCTCATTCTCACATCCTTGCGATACCACCTATTCTAAATCCAAACTGAAGAAGGAGCCATGTACTTACTATGGTCTCATGAGCCATGTGATGTCTCAATGTTGGAAAAACAAGCAGAGGAGTTGAAAAAAGAGGAGTCAGTATAGGGCACGAGGCTCCCTGTGCTGACCTACCTCAGGTGCCTCAGTCAAAACCTTTTGATTCTTTAGATTGTTATGTGGTATCTGCTCCTGATAAGCTTGATTTCCCTGATGATTATCCAACAAAGACTCTATTTCTTCTTATGCTTCCTCTTCTCTTCTAATTCCTTTTAAAATGTTTAATTCCTAAATATTCTCAATCCCAAACTTTGGCACTATTATAAACTGGGTGGAAGTCATTGTGCATAAGGTGAAATTTTGCCTATCAAGGATACAGGATCACCCATCAAAGTAATCTTGTCCAAAATTAAAAAGAAAATCAAATTGGCTCTGGACCTGAACCATTCATAATATTACGAAACTGCTGGACCTTCCTACACTAAATCTATAGGAGCCTATTCCTCTCTTCTGAAGCATTTTGGAAAGTTGGTTGTGTCAGCCCCTGCAGTAGTATTGGATAACAACTGCTATGATATGCTCTTAAGAACTAAGTTTCTCACCGATTTTGATGCAATAGATAGTCTTAAATATTACATCGATGAATCCCCCTTGGGTTGGGACTATCTAGTACTAAAAAAAAGATAGTCTTAAATATAAATACCTTTCTTTAATAGGGTACCGAGTACCTTTAATCTTACATGATGTTCCTACTAGCAAAGGCAAACTCAAATAACGTGTTTGCTTACTAGAATACTACACTTCTATCTCACATCTCGAATACCAAATCCTGGGTTCAAGGACTATACTTCCACCTCCGTCTGCTTGTGCCTCTGAGGACATGCCGTTATATTCCAACTCTCCAATTACTATTCCTTCAAACTCAAATTATTGTTGATATAGGCGTACAAGTAATTGTACCCCCTGATTATATATTAGAGGTCTTTGGTCACCAAAATCCCTCTCATTTGGAGGCCTTACCTTGCCCAGGTATCCTTGATCCTGCCTATTATGTGACTATTTCAATTCTACTGGCTAATGACACTTCCTGACCTATGCAATTGAATCGCAATAATCTCATTGCCTATGTGCGGCCTACTCCTGTGAATTACATATTATCCATTTTGGGATGGGGAGATTTACACGAATTTGGGCTGGAAGATCCCCCTATTGTTGCTCTAATTGACGTCAAACTTTGGGGATTCACTTAGTTCAGATAAAACAGCTTGAATCTGAGGCCCTTATTAAAGGTTATGCGAATATCTTTGCTTAAAGCCCAGGAGATTTTGGTCTGATGAAAGAGGTACAGCATCAGATGAAAAGTGGGGATACTCCCCCTATTTGAGCTTGACCATATCACAAATCCAAAGTTGAGGAGGCTCGAGTCTTAGTGGAACTGAAACAACTCCTTGAGGCCAGGATACTAACGCCTTCTAATAGTCCATGAGCTTCTCCTCTACTACTCATCTAAAAAAAGGATGGGGGTCACCGAGTGGTTATGGACTTATTGTAAACTCAATGCTGTTACTCAAAAGAATTCTTATCCTTTACCTCTCATAGATGATTCATTGAGATTATTGTCTGACAACAATACTTCTCTGCTATGGACCTTGAGAGTGGTTATTGTAAATTAAACTTTCCCCAGAAGATCGTCAAAAATGTGCTCTAATTTCTAGTGAGGGGCTATTTGAGCCAACTTGTATGCCGCAGGGGCTTTGCAATGCCCTGCTACTTTTCAATGAGTCATGGATGGCTTGTTTAGGGATTTGAACTTTCTTGTGTTTTAGTCTATTTAGATGATGTTAATTTTTTTCATGCACTTTTAATAAGCATTTGTCTCATTTGAAGGAAGTTTTTGGCCAATTGCGTCGTGCCTCACTTAAGCCTAAACCATCAATGTGCTTTTTTAAAACTGAGATGGAATTTTTGGGACATAAAGTTAATTGCGAAGGTATTTTACCCTTATCTAATAAGATACAAGCTATTTCAGGAATGTCTGTTCCCAAAAGCTTGCACGATATCCAAGTATTTAGGGATGGTTGGTTATTACTGAAAATTTATCCCCCCATTTTGTGGAGATTGCAGAACCTTTATTTTAACTTTTGCATAAAGAAGTCCCTTTTGTTTTATTTAACTGAGTAAGCCGACCAGGGGATGGACATTACCAAATATACGTAAAACTAAGGAAACAACCAACAAATATAAAATTGGGCACCCCTGGGTACTCAAGTTACCTCTGTTGCCAGCGGGACTGCCAGGTATGGGGGTTGGCGCGCTACTCTGAGGGGGTTTACCCTGCTATGGAGCAGGTGTGAAGGAAAGGGTCTGTGTGGAGGAACCAGAGTGGGAACCATGATTCTATGAGCACTTTTTGCCTTGGTCTCATATATCCATAGAGCCAGGCTTGGAAGTGCTCCAGTAAGTGGACATGGAATCTGTTAGTAGCCCCATAAATGGTTGGGACCGTGCTCTTGAACGCATCTAATGCAATTGTGTAGATTGTCCACAAGGCAATGGGTATTATTAGGGAGCAGAGGGTAGATGGGATCAATGACTTGATCTGGAGCGCGAAGATGCTCTTTGATATTTATAATTCCTGTTCGTTTTAATATTAAGCAGGCGTGCGACTTCCTGCCATATAGCTTTGGTTGTGGGGCATGTTTTTAGGCGGTGATGTAGGGATCCCTCCCTTCCACATATATACACATGGTTCGTGTAGGGAGTTGGAGTGGTCCGCCATCCTATAGGTCCTTCTCAGACAGCGCCAGGCGTTTGCTCTTATACTCAGCAGTAGGAGTGGGTGGTGAGTCATTTTCCACACTGCCTTCTGTGTGGTTAAATCATAGGGAATGTCCAACATATCTAAGTATTCTATCCTAGCTATGTTTGGGGTTGTTATGAGTATATCTCTCTGGGGTGGTTTTCTGGGTTTCTTAATTGAATTGGGGGCTGGGTTGTCCTCTTCCCTGTATAGTACCCGTGTTCTCTATGGTAAATCCCATACAGCGGATAGTTTGGAGGATATGTTTGAAATGAGGGGAGGTTCCATAGACCCGTTTCAGTAGGGTGTTTGGCAAGGTATGTAAGTAGTCTGGGTGGGCTATGTGGGTTGGTTAATTTGAGCGCCTGTGCAAAGTTAGTCCTTGCTGCTCTGGACCAAAGTTGTTGCGGGAGGTCTGGAGCAAGGACTTCCTTTATCCAGTTACCTAGGATGTGATAGACGTGGCTCTCGAAATCTATTAGTCCCATGCCTCCGCTTGAGCGTGGGCCAAATAGTGTTTCCATCTGTATAGGAGGGTGAGAGCTGGGCCACAGCCAGCCCTGGATAAGTGCGTGGATTAAAGTTATAAAGGTAGGTGAGAAGGCGATTGCGTGGGCCAGGTACCATAGTATTGGGGTGATGAGCGAGTTAGCACTATAACTCGCCCTGTTAATCCTGGGGTTCTTCCATTGAGGGAGGCGACGTGTTTGGATACCCGTTGTAACAGGTTACTTTCCATTGTCTCGTTAGCATATCCCCCTGATTCTAGCCAAATTCCAAGGTGTCAAACAGGAGTGGTGGTGGGAGGTGTTGCAAAGGGTAAAATAATTGGGTTTTTTCTTTTTGTGTTCCAGCTGTCAGGCATCTTCATTGTTTGCTATACCTGCTACGCAGTCATCCACAAAGGCCAGTATCTTGACTGTTGGCTGTCCTTGTGCGGTTATCCCCATGAGACGTGAGTCAGTTACTCAGAGGAGTTGGTCAAAGCTGAAATTTTATAGCAGTGGGCTGAGGGGATCCCCTTGTTTGAGCCCTCTGTGTGGTTTAATCTTGTTTGTTAGGAATCCAGGGCAGCATACAGCCATGGTTGCAGATTCTGTTAGGAGCATCGCCCATTTTACAAATCTTGGTGGGAGTTTGAAGGCATGTAGACATTCTTTTAGGTATGGCCAGCTAGCTTAGTCATACGCCTTTTCCTGATCCAAGAAGACTAGGGCACCAGTTGCTTTGGATTGGCAAATGTTTGCAACAGGGTGAATGTTGTTCCAGATTGAACGCCCTGGTATAAACCCAAACTGGTTGGGTGATAGGACGTCAGAGGCAATTGAGCCTAATCTGAATGCTAAAATTTTTGTTAAAATTTTTGTGCCAGTGTTGGAGAGTCCAATTGGGCACCAGTTGACCAGGTCCAACTTGTCACCCTTTTTATACAAGGTTATAACGTAGGATTCATGGCTTCCTGGTAGTAGGCGTGTTTCCAACAAGCACTGAATCATAGACGCCAATAGGAGGGGGGCGATTTTTTGAAAATATTTTTTGTAAAATTCGTAGGGTATCCCATCAGGCCCTGGGCATTTCCTATGTGGTGCACCGCGAATTGTCTCCCAAAGCTCCTCCCATGTAATTAGGGATAGTATGTTGTAATTCGGTGGTGTAAGTTTTTATCTCGGCAGTTTGTATAAATTCTTTAATTTTTTGTGAATCTGTTGACGTTTCGCAATATAAATTGGTGTAGTAACGGTGTACTTCCGCCTTGACCTCCTCAGGGTCGGTTGCCACGGTGCCGTTGGTCTTACAGACCTGTGTGCACGCGGAAAGAAGTCCCTTTTGTATGAGAAGAATCACAGAAACAATCCTTTGATCTGTTGCACCAAGCTTAATTAGTGCCCCCATCTTAACCCATCTTGACTTTTCCAAAGCTTTTATACTATTTACTGATGCCAGTGATATTGCTATTAGGGTCATTCTTGCTCAACATGATACCAATCTGGTTGATCAACCCATTGCGCACTATAGTAAAACCCTTTCTAGGGCCAAACGCATTTATGACGTTACTGAAAGAAAATGCCTCGCTGTGTTGTCCGCCATCAAGCATTTTCGCCCTTATCTATATGGCAAGCATTTCACTATTGTAATGGATCACGCTTCCCTGAAGCGGTTGCAACAAATGAAGGATCCTGATGAGCGCATAGTTAGATGGGCTTTAAAGCTCCAAAATTATGGCTTCACTATTCAACATGGCGCTGGAGCTATACACCAAAACGCTAATGGCCTTTCTCATATACCTATCTTACCATTATTTTCTGCAGAGGAAGATCGCTTTTATGACCTGATCGGTAGACCTGAGCTCTGGTTCCGTGAATCTAAGGATGTTATCTTGAAGCTACAATCCTTAACCAAAGACACTCAGGTTAAAGAAGGTTCACTATATAAAAAGTTGGGATCTAAGTGGTTGCCCTTTATTTGGCCCTCTGTGAGGACTGATACTATTATGGAGGCTCATTAAACTGTAGGGCATGGAGCTGTCGCTAAGACCTTACAGTGGTTGAGAAATAATTGTTACTGGGATAAAATTCTGGAATCTGTACACGATGTGCTGGAATCTTGTCTTAAGTACCAACAACAACGTGGTGGAAATCCACGTTCCAACACCAAATTATGGGACCTTCCAGACCCTTTTCCACTATGAGTATTAATGTGGTGGGCCCTTTCCCTATGGCCAACTATGGATATCAATATATTCTATTAGCTATCAACCATTTACTAAATGAATTGAAGCTATTTCAGTTTCCACAGTTACTGCCAAGGTGACAAAGTCCTTTCTTTTCAAGCAAGTTTTCACCAGGCATGGTAGCCCAAAAGTGTGTTATTGGATAATGGGACCAATTTCATTTCTCAGGTGGTGGCTGAGCTTACCAGACTAATGGGGACTTATCAGTCCTTTACGACCCCTTATAATCCTCTAACTAATGGTGCAGGTAATGGGCAAATGGTACCCTTGTAGCCATTCTTTGAAAGATGGCCTCCAATGATCCTAGTAGGTGGAACCTTTATTTACCTAGTGCGATGTTAGCTTATAGAGTTAGCTATCATCATGTTATTGGAATTTCTCCTTTTAAAGCTTTATATGGTCGGGAACCTATCCTCCCCTCAAGTGTACAACCCATACTTGAAGAGGCTACCCCGTAAACTACCAATTTAAATATGGGGAGATTAGCTGATAAAATCATTCAATTACAAGCACTTACTTTTTAGTTCCCTTAAAACTACCATCTTGAAGGAAGTATCAGAACCAACGCTAGTAGACCTATGTTACCAGAATATCAAGTTGGAGACCTTGTACTTTTCTACCACCATAGGCCAGGAGGAAGTATTCAAAAATTGGACACCTTATGAGCTGGTCCTTATTGTATTATTTAATGTCAGGGTATAGAATACTCCATTGCTGCTATTGATACTGGTACTGTTATCATTAGATTGCATAGTAGGTTTCTTCGCAGATAGATACCCCTAGGCAAGATCTTAAGGGGGCATTGTTGGAAAAACAACTAAGATGACAGAATTACACCAGATTGAGATTCGATATCTCAGTCTAATGAAATTAGAAAATACAAAACAAGTATTATTAATTCACAATTTGACTGAAGAAAGACCCTTTGGAGTTATTGACCTCCTATGATGGGTGAGTCTAACCAATACAAAGAAGCTCAGCAATCTGAGATGACCAAGCAATATGAAATGTCCAATCATTTCAAAGGGGCTAAGCCCTCGCTAAGAAGGTTGATCGCATCTAATAAGAGCTCTATTAGATATGATCATCACAAATCTTTTAATAATGATGATAATCAACGATATCAGTCCTCTGGTAGGAAAGATCTTACATCGGGAGAATCATGGAAATCATTGCAAAGAACCATGAAATTTTCCCCTATAAATATCTCTGGTTTTCAATTAAAAAAGTACCTCAATTCTAGTATTGCGTAGTTCAATTTTAGTCTATTTTCATACAGGATTCTGTATATCCAATTGGCAATTATCTAAAGCAACGGAACTAATGACTTCATTGCAATTGAGTTTAACTTTGCTAGAGCCACAAAACTAATAATTTCATAGCCTCCATAGTGCCTGTTTATCAGAATTTCTCTTGAAATCCCGATACAGACCTTGCACTCTAGCATTGTCGATTTCTATAATGCAGTCTCCTCCTTTGTCCATGACAACATTGAGGCCATTATTGATAACTTATGGTTGATCAACGAGGTCTGAAATTAAAATGTAGTGTTAGATAGTGGAATCTCTGGCTATTTTGAATGCCAAGCTGCGTCAGAACGTCCAACTTCTTGAGGCAACTTGGAATCAGCGCCTCCTCCAAGTCAAGGATCTGTTATGGAATGTGAAAAAACACTTATGGGAGCTGGTTTCTTGTGACTACTCCTCCAGGAGTGAGGGTCCTGAAGGGCCTAGGGGGCCTGGGGCCCAAAGGAGCGTGAGAAAATCAAAAGACCAGAGAGTCCCCGTGGACCTCAAGGGCCCTCAGATCCCTCAGCACCCACCTCTGATTGCTCTGAAGACCCATGGCAGAAGGATGTGATAACATCCTTAGCTGCCCTATGCAATCAAATTTGGAATGTAGCTCAGGCATGCAAACTCCAAGTGTAGGAGTCCCCTTCAACCCTAGGGTCTCCATTGAGGCACTGTCAGACAAAATGGAAAACTACAGTGCCTTCACCAAGCTTACCAATACTCACATCTCTCAGCTCTAACGATCTTGTCGAGGGCTTAAACCCATTTGACCAACCTCAAGAGCCAGCTTCACCTTAAGGGCGCTGACATTCAATCCCTAAAAAGTTGTATTGCAAATAAGGCTTCCGTTTCCTCTCTCAACCAAAATTGGGATGATATCTAAGAGGACTTTGAGGGATTATGGTGACAGCTAAACCAGTAGGCCCCACCACAACTATGCAGAGACTGAGATCTCAAAGCCAGCGCCCAAACTAATGTTAACACTCTCTTCACTCCTCTTGTAACTAACGTTTAGACCAAGTTTTAAAGAAAGGTTCAACTCTGGCCGGGAAAGCATTGCCTCCTTCTTGTACGCATATGAGAGTTACATTGAGGAGGCCACAAACTTGCAGAAGGTAAAGTATATCCACTCCTTACTAGATAGCACTGCCTGAGAGATCATGATCCCCCCCATTTGAAGAAGTGCACCACCTGGGAACAGGTCCATACATTCTTAATCCAGGAGTTTGGCTGCAATCAAACCCTGGCCAACCAAAAACAAGCATTCATGGGTATCCAACTTTTTAAAGTAGAAATTCCCATGGAGTTTGACAGCCATCTTTAAGCCCAAATACAATCCTTAGTCACTACCAAACTGTATCACCCTGGATGATGCTATTACCTCTGGCATTTCTTCATTGGGATCCTACCCTGAGGTTAAAATCATATGATTGTGCAGAAAGATGGCTTTAACTTTTTCTGGGAAATCAAGGAAACATTTAGCAGAATCCCAGCGTCTCTTGTACACTCTTGGGCTACATCTAAAGGTCCCTCTAACTGTTCTTTAGTCCATGTGGTTGAAAACAAGAAAAAAATTTCGACTTAATGCACCTACTGTAACGGTTTCATACACAGTGCCAAGTCCTGATAGAAAAGACTAGCTGAGGAGGCAGAAAAAGGGCCGATAGCATGAAGGACGAGGCGCTCCATGCTGATATCCCTACCTCGCTTAAATAATACTCCAAAACCTTGAAAAACCTGGAAGTATCAAACATTAAGAAGAAGTTTTGTATCCAATGATAATAAAGAAATCAATACGGCCTACTCTTCTTTTGATGAATCTCCAATGTTTCTCATTCTACCGCTTTAGTTCAGAAGTCTGGTTACCCGTGTCACAGTTTGAGTTCATAAAAACCCATTCCTTTCCATAGTCAACTGTGGCTCATTCATGAACATCAAATCAAAGATAATGAAGCGCGTCAAGATCACTCCAGATTTTCCGCACTATATGGAATATTGCACTGCTGGCCTACAATGCACCCAATCTATAGGGGATTATTCCTCTCTACCATTACGGTTGGAAAGCTTGCTGTAACCACCCCTGATGTCACTCCAAATAAACCTATCTATGACCTGCTTCTTGGGACACAATTCCTTCGAGACAATTTGGTAATACTCCCTTATGATGGCGGCTTTCTATCCCTACTAAGGCATCAAGTCAACCTGATCTTCAAAACCTTGCATGACTTTAAGACAGAGGTCAAAGGCTGAGCCTGTTTACTGGGGAGTGAAGGTTTTTTGATTGGTTCAAATATCACATTAGGGGATCTTGAGTCCAATTGCCCCCTTCTGCTGTTGATGGGCAAGAGGGCATGCCAATCTACTTACCTAGGGCGACTACAATATCTCCAAAGTCTCAAGTCATTGCCAACACCTGAGTCCATGTTAACTTCTCCTCTGGATACCTATTGTAAATCTGAGGCCTAGACAACCCGTCCACAAAAGAGGTGCTATTCTGCCCAGGGATCCTAGATCCAGCTTATGCTCTATCTATATCAGCGTTGTTGACCAACCTTACTGACAAACCCAAAATAGTAGGTTCAACCAGTCCCGCCACCTACGTCCACTTTCTACCGGTGGAGGCTATTGCTGAGTCTGAAGTTTTGGGGACTTGAGGGATTTCAGCTAATAGACGCCTCTATTGGTATCCTGGTCAACACCAATATCAGAAAGGACCTCTTGGATAACCAACAACAGAAGGTTCATGAGTTGAGGGGGAGTATTTAGACCTATATTTGCCTTTACATATGACTTTGGAAGAATGAACGGAGTCCTACATCATGTGGAAACTAGGGAAGCTCCCCCATTCCAGTCCTGACCTTACAAAAGCAAGGTTAAAGAGGCCCAGGTGACGGTGGAACTCAAACAACTACTTGACGCTGGACTCCTAGTACCATCATGCAGCCCTTGACCTCTCCTCTTCTGCTGGTTTATAAGAAGGATGGCAGCCATCAGGTGGTGATAAAGTACCAGCGATACAACTCCATCACCAAGAAGGACAGTTATCCTCTGCCCCAAATTGATGATTCCCTCCATCTTCTTGCTAGATTGCAATACTTTTCTGACATGGACCTTGACAGCGGATATTGGAAAGTTGAGCTCTAACTGAAGATCGAGCCAAGTGAGCTCTCATAGCCAATGAAAGATTATTTGAGCCCACAAGGATGCCACAGGGTCTTTATAACGCCCCGGCCACTTTCCAACGCGCCATGGAAGGGATTCTTGGGGACTTGAAGCTTTCATGCATCCTCATCTACCTAGATGACATTACTGTTTCTCATGAACCTTTAATGGACACATCAAGCATCTCAGGGAAGTCTTCAATCAGCTCCAAAAGGCTTCTATAATGCTTAAACCTTTGAAATGCTCTTTCTTTCAATCAGAACTAGAGTTTCTGGGTCATAAAGTTTCCAAGGATGGCATCCAGCCTATACTGGACAAAGTTGACGCCATAGAGAGAATATAACGCCTAAAAAGCTTAAAGGATATCAAGGTATCATAAGCATGGTGGATTATTATCATCAGTTTATCCCCCAGTTTGCCGACCTAGCCAAGCCACTATTCTACCTCCTGCAGAAGAATGTGCCATTTTATTGGCGGCCTGAACAAGAAAAGGCTATTTGTGCCTTGAAAAACTGCTCTATGTACTAAACTCATTCTAGTCTACCCGCTATTGACTAACCGTTCTAGTTGTTTACAGTTGCAAGTGATGTTGCCATTGAGGCTATCATAGCCCAACATGATGAAAATCAAGTCTACCATCCCATGGTCTATTTTATTAAGGCACTGAGTAAAGTTTGAACAGAACTACAACGTTACTGAGAGGGAGTGTCTGGCTGTCTTGTTAGCCATCAAATATTTTCAGCTTTATCTCTAAGGTACTAACTTTACCATTGTTACAGACCACTCCTCGCTCTGGTGGCTCCAGCAAATGAGGGACCCATTTGGCTGATTATCCAGGTGGGCCTTATGACTACAGAGATATGATTTCACCATTGTCCATTGCGCAGGCTTGATTTACCAAAACGCTTACAGCCTCTCCAGGATAACAGTGCAAGCACCTTTTACCCCGAGAAGGACTGGCTGTACAATCTAACAGGTCGACCTGAGCAATGGGAGTTGGAAACTCCTGATGTGAAAGCTGAACTCTGAAGGATGACCCGAGATACTCAAATTAAGGATGGGCTGCTCAACAAGAAGGTCAATAAAAAATGGCTCCCTTATGACTTCCCCTTATCCTGAACTGATGTTATTCTAGAAGGCAAGTTCTACTGTGGGACATGGGGAAGTTAAGAAGACTCACTAATGGCTGAAGTCATGATGTTACTGGGACCAAATGGTGGAAACCATCCAAGAGGTCTTGGAAGCATGTATGACTTGCTGATCCCAAGACTGAGCCAATCCTTGATTTCAAAACTCAGTCATCACCTCAACAGGGCACTTCAATGTCATTAGCATTGATGTGGTGGGCCCTCTTCCCACTGGGTGCATGGATATAGGTATAATATCCTAGTCGTGGACCACTTAACCAAGTTGGTTGAAACAAATTTTGTTCCAGCTGCCACTGCCAAAGCCACAACTCGCTTTCTCGTTTGATCCAGTTTCACCAAGCATGGATGCCCCAAAACTTACTTTTGGATATGTGCTGAATTTCTCTTCACATGTTATACAAGAACTTACCTCACTATTAAATACTACCTAGAGTTTCACTGCCTCTTACCACCCATCAACTAATGGGGCAGTAGAACGTGCTAATGGAACTCTTATCTACATTTTACAAAATATGGACATATCCGATACTTCTCTCTGGAACCACTACCTACCTAACTCTGTGCTTGCCTATAGAACAAGCTACCACTGAGTCATCAAGATGTCCCCTTTTAAAGCCCTATATGGGCGTGCACCTCAGCTACCAAGTAGCGTCCAGCCATTGCTTGAGACCACTACACCTGAGAACTCTGGATTAACTATGAGGGACTTAGCAAATGAAGTTGTCCGGCTTTAAGCCCTAACCACCCAAGGCATTGTCACCACTACAGGAAGAGACATCCAGATTTATTATCAGCTGACCCTCTTTACCAACTTTCCAATTAGGTGACCTTATTCTCTTCTATCACCTTTGACCTGGAGGCAGACAGAATAAACTAGACGTTCTTTGGTCTGGACCTTATAAGGTCATTCATAAAGTGAAGTCAGAGTACTCCATTACTGATGTCAACCAGTGGACCGTGGTTAATAGGTGCATGGCTGCTTCCTTTGGACCAATACCCTCCTATGACAAGATCTTGATGGGGCGTTGTTGGGATTCGGGATAAAAAGCAAATCAAAATCCCCACTTCTAAATTGAGCTGCAGTGAATTAACTCTTGAGCTTACTTTAATGGAGCCTTATATCAATGGCACTGATCCCAAACTCAGCCAGGAATCCACCTGCATTTGAGGATCAATGGAGATGACTTCAGGAGTCTCATCCCCACTTCTTGAGCTACGTGAGGCGGAGTTTCCAAAAGTCCAGTCATGGGCGGTGAATTACATTGAGGTTGCCAAACGGGCGTTCAATCCAGAAGGCCATGAAAGATCATGAATGGATAGGGCCACGAAGATCCTTGAGGCACCATGTTTCTATGAACCCTATAGATATTGATACATTTTAATCAAATAGAGTATTTAATATTCAATCCATTCTTATGTTTTTTCACCTCCGCTCGCTTAATCAGCTCATTTTGAATCCTGGTGTGACTTTTTTGCAAATTTTCAGCTTTGAGCTCATTTTTGGACCTTGGAAAAAGTCCAAAGAACTGTAACGCTGACACTCATATTGTAGAATCTTCATCCACAAAGAAAGTTTCTATTAGAAGAAGCAAGCCAATGAGTCAGAAAAGTGTAGTCAGTTGAGGGCGCAAGGCACCCTCTGCTGATGACACAACGCCTCAACCTCAACCTTCTGCCGCTCTGCGCACTGAGTGTTAATTTTTTGAGAAACCTGAAGAGTTGGAAGTTCCAGTCTCTATGATTATGAATATAACTTAACTTCCTCTTACTCTTCCTTTTCTAGACTGATTCATCAATAAAACCACACTTACTCAAATCCTCACTTTGGCATCAAAGTTACTCAAGTAGAGGTCATTGCTACAAGGAGAAGATCTTGGCCTTCATTAACACCAGCTCCCCTGTTAACGTCATCTCTTCTTGGCTGGTCAAGCGGACTAAGGCTACACCGGATCAGAACCATTCACTAGACTACAGAATGGCAGGACCTCATTTTATCCACTCACTGGGAGCCTACTCCTCCTTGCCTCTTCGATTTGACTCTCTGGTTGTTACAGCTCCCACTATTGTGTTGGAAAATGGCAGTTACGATATGCTTATTAGCACCTAGTTTCTAGTTGATTTGATACTAAAATATACCACAAGGGTTTGTATTTTTCTATTTTAGGGTACCGCATTCCTTTGGTTTTGGAGGACGTTCCTAATAAGAAGGGGAAGAGGAACCCTGATGTTAATTACTGGAACACCCTGACCGCATTGAACGGCTAGAATATTGGGTATATGGACCAAAAACCAAGCTGCCATCTTCCAGAGCAGAGGCTATGGAAGGAATGCCTGTGTATGTGCCTAGCCGCATGGTCATACTGCCTAAATCGCAGATCCTAGTGGAGACTGGTCTCCAAATTACCATACTGTTGGATCAAATATTGGAAAATCAAGGGGAAAGTAATTCAGCCATCTGAGAGCCCCTTACCTGTCTTGGAGTACTGGATCCCACTTACTAGGACCCAGTGACTGTCCTAATTGCCAACTTTACTGATTGGCTAATGCGGATAACTTGGGACAAACCCATCGCATATGTGCGAATATGCTCGTTGATAAGCTTGAGTCCATCTGAGAATGTGGAAATCTTTGAGACTTAGAAAATGACGAAAATGTTATGATAGCCTGAGTCAAGGTGGAAATTGGTGAAACTCTTCTTTGCAAACAACAACAGGCTGACGCCCTAGTTGAGGAATATGGAAAATACCCTCCACTGGCCCAGCTAATTTCAGGATTATGAAGGGGGTGCAACTTCAGGTGCTAACTGGCGATTCCCCTCCAATTTGCGCCTTCCCCTATCAGAAGTTTAAAGTTGAGGAAGCCCTGGTTGCAAAAGAATTAAAACGGCTATTAGATGTCAGGTTGCTAAAACCATCCCAGAGTCCCTGGGCCTCATCGTTGTTGCTTGTGTGGAAGAAGGATGGAAGGCATCACAAAGTAATGGACTACCACCGTTTGAATGACATTACTTTGAAGGATAGCTACCTGCGACCTAGTTTTGACAACTCCTTGCGCCTCTTAGACAGATCCCAATTTATCTCCGCAATGGATCTTACCATCAGGTACTGGCAGTAAGGCTTGCGCCAGATGACGAGAGAATTGTGCGATCGTAATGAGTGAGGGTTTATTTGAACCAACTTGCATGCCTCAGGGCTGAGCAACGCCCCAGCCACTTTCCAGCGGGCCATGGACTGCCTGTTGGGGGACCTTAAGATGTCATGTGTGCTGGTCTACCTGGATGATTTAACTATATCTTTGCACACATTTGACCAGAGTTTGGCCCACTTGAAAGAAGTATTCAGATGCTATACTCTGCTGCGTTGAAATTAAAGCCCACCAGATGTCATTTTGTTTCAGACAAAGATTAAACTCCTTGGTTATAAGATCACCTATTAAAGAATTTCGCCCTTGCACACAAGGTGACCACTGTTGAAAAGATGACTCAACCCAGCAATTTAAGTGACATTCATGTTTTTCGAGCATGGTTTGTTACTACCAACAATTTATATCGCACTTTGCCAAGATTTCCAAGACACTAACCTACCTCCTCCATAAATAGATTCCTTTCCAATGGGAGTACTACCATAAGAAGTCCTTTATAGTCTTAAGAAAAGCCCTAATTATGGCCCCTATTCTAGTAAATCCTGAGTTTGATACACCCTTCATTCTATTTTATGGAAGCTAGCAATGTGGTGTGGGACATTCTGGACCAACTGAACGCAAGCAAAGTTGATCACCCCATAACGCTTTTTCAAGACGTTAACCCGTGTCTAACAAAATTACAACATGACTGAATGTGAGTGTCTAGTCATGTTTTTGGCCATAAAACATTTACGTCCTTTTCTGAATGGAACTATTGCATCGTAGTGATGGACCATGTACCACTAAGTTGGTTACAAAAGATGAAAGAATTGAATAGCCAAAAAGTCTGACGGGACTTTAAGCTCCATAACAATGACTTCTTAATAGTCATTCATGCGGGGATGATACACCAAAACGCTGACGGGTTGTCCTGATTCCCTATCTTGACCTTATAAGCTTCAAAAGAGGACCAGATCTATGAGCTCATTGTAGAACCGGAATAGTGAATCCATGAACCATTGACAATGAACAGTTCTTAAAGCAGATGGCTTCTCAGACTCAAGTCATAAACAGAAAGTTATATATTCAAGTTAAGAAATCTCAGATACCATATGTTTTATCCTCTTCTCAGACATAAACTGGTATGGAGGCTTAAGTTACTATGTGGCATGGCACAGTAAAAAACCCATTGATGGCTGAGAGACTGCTTCTACTGGGAAGGAATGATTGAGACAGTCCAGGATGTTGTTGACTCATGTTTTACAAGTGTAAATTAAAAGCCGCCCAATCCTCTATACCAGCATCAGGTCATGGGCCCCATGGCCCCATTTACCACAGTTAGCATCGACGTTATTGGACCCCTACATATGGCAATGTATGGTCACTGTTTAAACATTCTCACAGTTGATCACTTTACAAAATATATTGAGGCTACTCAGTTGCTTTACAACATCCAAAGTTACCACATCCTTCTTGCTGAAGCAGGTCTTTAGCTGCCACGGCAGTCCCAAGGTTCTGCTATTTGACAATGGTACTAATATTGGTTCCAGTATGGATGCCAGTATCAAATCTCATGGGCACTAATCTATTTTTCAAGACCCCTTATCATATGGCTACCAACAGAGTTAGTGCGTGAGCATCAGTTCCTTAGTTGCCATTCTTCGCAAGATGGCTTCCTCCAATCCTTCAAGATGAAATGAATACTTACAGCGGCCTAGTCAGCATACAATGTTAGCTATCATAGGTGTTAACTCTTGGCGTAAAGGCTCAATTCGCCGAGCCAGTTTGCAAAGGTTATTAGCCACTGAGAAACTGAATTTGATGATATGAATATTGTCAACTTCAATAAGAAACCAATAAATTATATATGGATCAATTGCTTTATCAACCTTTATTAATATTCTACTAATTGCAGACTTATCTGCAACAGCCTATTCATGGAAAAAGACATCCTCCTCAATCCTCCATTCAACTGTTTAAATTTGGTTCCCCAAGATGGATGCATACTCAGCTTAGTAGTCTCCTATTCGTTTTCCCTTTTCTAGAACTTCTCATCTATCTCAAAATCTCAGCAAATTTTCCTTCAATTTGTCAAATGGTTAACACTTCAATTGATTACAGTTCAAATATCTTTTTTCTGTCAATCTCAAGACGCTTCTCATTTCCCACTACGATCTGCTAATATGTGTAACTTTACGTCCAGTCATATCAAATTCCCAATATTGCCCACTTCCCTTTAACTGGATGATATGCTCTTACTGTTTATATGATTGAAGGAACTTTTCATGAACTCAGTTGATAATTTGACCCCCACAGGTTCCTTAATAGTGTAGACATCCAATCCAGTTTTTCAATTATCCCAAATGGCCAAGCCCAGATTTTAGAGAGCTTGTTTTTACGCCCAATTCCGTGCTGGTCGTGGAATAAGACATGGTCTCCTACAGCAAACAGCGGAAGTCTGCTCCATCTTTCTCTGATCGGCTGCCTGATTGTGAATCTTCTTAGCCAAACTGGTGGAGTAGGCTTCTGTTTGTATCTTGATCAAAGTATCCATAAGAGTCTTCAAATATCTCTGAGGGTCCAAACCACTAGTGTCCTCTACACATGAGTAAAGCAAGGAAGGCAGAGCTGGATGTTGACCATACAACAGTCGTAAAGGGCTCTTACCAGTGGACAAATTATAGCTGAAAATATATGCAAACAAAGTTGTAGGTAGAAGGGTACAAATACAAGGTTTAATCCTTTACCAATTGTTGGAAATTTGGTTGACCACATTATCCATCTCACTTGCAATTAAAAATTGATAGATTTTAAAAGCAAGCAATTGTTTGGCAATGGTTGCTGACTAAATTATTAATCATAAATATCAAAGGATTTAATCTGACGGTTGGTTTTGATTAATATTTCGTTGAGGATCATCCCTGATAAAATTATTAGTCATAATCAATCAAAAGACCTAATCCAATGATGATATCCAATTACTATTTTATTGTGGGATAATCCCCAACTAAATTAGTAGTTGAAATTTATTAAAAGACATAATCCAATAATTGTTTTGATTAATATTTCGTTGGGCATCATGCCCAAAAGAGTAAATAAGTAATTCAATGAGGGCATGACTGCTAGTAATTAGATTGCTATAATAATTCATTACAGCAGAGGCGCTGAATGATTAGGGTGGTTTTATCAAAGCTACTGAAGCGTTTTAACGCTTGTTTTGGAAGTATCTAGTAGTAGTAATCAGGTAACACAGCTCCCAAACAATCTGTGTACAGTTCCTAACACATGGGGATGGTTGTCAATCTGTAAAAGGTTACACTGCTTGGGGTTAATTAAGATGAAGACATTTGCTACTGTCAGAAGTTAATACCAATGGTTAGAAGTTTCAGGGTACTAATTAGTTGATTTTCATAAAATTATCTGAAAATTTGTCCGCCTTCTGCCTATAAAAACCCCTAAAATTTTCAAATAGAATCATAATCCAACTTCAATATAGTTTTAGAGTTACTTTTAAATTGAAGGTTGAAGATAAAATAAGTTCCTAGTTGTTTTTCTCAATTACTATTACCAGAGTGGATTCATTGCCGCTTATTTTGGAGACTCAACCTACTAGTTGTCACCATACAACTAGTGTTTGTAGTTTTACTCAACAACCAACCTGTGCAGTAAACGTCCCAAAAGTTTACACTTGGTGCTCACTACATGGGGTGTAGTTGAGTCTTGTCAAGAAGTATCACCATGTCATCAGTGCAGGGAGAGATTCAGCGGTAAGGACTGAGTTAGAGAGTGTAAAATAGACCACTCTAATGTCAGCGGCTCAGGCTGATTTATTTCAAATTGAGAGTCGCGTTTTCAAAGTGGAAGAAGATGGCAACCTTATCACAAAGAATGATGATTTATTCGCAAAAACATCTGAGTTAGAGCAACAATATTCCAAAGTGTAGAAGGAGCTACTCCTTCTCAAAGTAGCACTTTTAAGCCAAGGATGGAAAAACTGTTTATTATGGGAAAAACATAGTCAGCTCCAGAAACAAGTATTAGAATGGGAAAAACATAAGTGTACTTGTATTAATGTGGGAATGGAGATTAGGGATCAGGACCTATATGAAGATGAAAGTAATATATGGAGCATTCAGCCTACTTAAAATATTCCAAGTGCCTATGTCGCCATCTTGGCAATGACCCCCAACAACACACCAATTGGCGCTAGAATGGCTAGCCACACTACTCGTCCTACAACTATGCATGTGGAAATTGAGGGATTTTGGACCACCTCAAAATTGCCACCCTTTCATTGGGATAATGTCCCAGCTTTCTTCAGATTGTTCAAAATGACCATGTTTGGTTGCAGTGATCGCCAAAAAGCCGTTACTGTTATTAATTGTTTAGATACCACTTGTCTAACCTTGGTATTACCCCATTTGTGAGGGGAAAATTAGTCCTATAATGAGGCAAAAATGCAATAATGAAGGAATTCAGAAGCCCTGAACAAATGGCTAACCGAAATCAGGAGTTTATGGGAATACAATTCCAAAAAGATGAAACCTTGGGAAAATTTGCCGCCTGCTTTTTGAAGAAGCACAAATCCTGATGGGAGCTGATAACCTAAGCGATTTTGATGCTTGCATTGCTATGAAGGCAGCACTACGACCCTATCAGGATTTGCACCAAATTATGTCATCAACCTTCACCAGTAGCAGCACTACTTCTCAAAACGGTGGAGCACCTGAAAGAACTGGTTTCCATTTTTGATGCACTATATTGAAGTGTAAAACAACAACAGCCTTTTAATTCAAATTTGGAAAAAAAATCCTGAGCCCAAAAAGGATTTCCCCAATTGAATGGGGAAAACCCCTGATGGTCCAAAATGGTCTAGTAATTCCCCGCGAATTACTTGTAACAGATGTGGAAAAGCTGGACACTTTGCTGCCCAGTGCTGGACTAAGAAACCAAAAATCAGGTAAACTTTGTTCAGAAAGACAATACCTATGAGGAGTCAGGAAAAGTCCCTGCGGTCTAGATGAGGAACAATCAAGATCTGCAAATTGCCTAGTTCCCCCCAGAAAAGTTTGATGAAATTGATACCTCTGACCTGTTTGTAGATAACCCTGTTCATGATTCTCCCCAGAGGAGCACAGGTCCAAATATACATGCTATAACTCGATTAAAAGCAAATGCAATTAATCATGAAATTATATCAGAAGTTGCCCAACATTATGCTTGTCAACTGTTGGAAAAGGCCTGAAACGCTGATGACCAAGATGAATTGTTAAAGACAAAGTTGGAATACAAAACTTTTCAATTCCTATCATTACCCTAAAGGATTTACTGATATATCAGCCCAAATCATTTACACCTGGGATTCAGCAACCAATGTCACTATACATTCAGTTAACAACATTTCCCACTTTCTGAGTGTACTTATGATGGCATTTTAGTTAACTGAGTAGAAGTAAGGGCTATTATTGATAAAAGTGCACCAATAAATATTGTGTCTACCAAATTGGTAAAACGTCTAAAGATATTGCCAGATATAGCACATCAAAAGCAGTATGGTACTTCTGGGTCCAACCAAACTACCTCCTGTGGGGCTTATAGCGCCTTACCTCTTCGTTTTGGATCTCTAATTGTGTCTGAGACAGCAATTGTTCTACCTAATCAAAATTATGATATTCTCATTGGCACTGACTTCATGCAGAAGTATGGAGTAAAGTGTGACTTTGAGGCGAATACTATGACAATCTTGGGCCAGATGCTACCATTGATCTATCATCAGAAGGGGGTTGCCCCCTCACTCGGAGAAATAATTTTATAAATGTGATACTTAAGGATGTCATCCTTCCCATTGGTTATAAACTAGTTGGGAAGAAGATCCACCCTTTACCAAAAACGCATGAATGAAAACTGAGGGATCCCAATCCAAGTAAAAAAGGAATTAATCCTACTGCCTGGGATGCAGACAGTGGTCAATAATGGACTGACTCTGAAAATTTCTGAGCAATTATATATATAAGACGAGGCTCCCCTGGCGAAGATAAAGAATTAAACCTTGGGTAGCTCTAGGGATCCTAATTCCTGTCATGGGGAAATTTGTATTTTATTAGCCAATATGGAAAAATGCTAATGATAATCAAGAAAAATCAAGTAGTTGCATTCGCCCAGTTAATCCCTATAACAGAACTCCATTCCTTCCACGAATTTAAAGATTTAAATGAAATGAGATTACCTGATTTGGCTGGATGTATTCATATATTAATCTCTCGGAAACAATTATCAAGATTAACCAAAGATCATCACAATGAAGTACTGGCTTTATTCAAACAATATCAAACTAATTCCGCCCAAAATGACCACAATCTTGGATGCGCAGAAGATATACTCCATCAAATTGACACTAGGGAGATGCCCCAATTAGGATGAGACCTGTTCAAGGTCTTGAGCAGCTGAGGCAGTAGTTGCCAAAGAAATAGAAAAGTTGGAGCAAGGATTGCTTGTGCCTTCTTTCAGCCCATGGGATAGTCTGGTATTAATCGTCAAAAAAGGACAGGTCAAATCAGGTTGTAATCGACTATTGCTATCCTAGTAAAATCACAAAAAAAGATTCTTACCCCTTGCTGCGAATTGATGATGCATTTGATCAGTTAAATGGGGCTAACTTTTTTTCGGCAGTGGACCTCATCTCGGGGTATTGACAGATTGATATGTCCCCTGAGGACCAGGAGAAGTGTGCCATAATATTGGCAAAAGGCTTTACCAACCTACATGAATGCTGTCAGATTCTGGTAGTTGACTTAAAAGTAAACCTTTAACAGCCATCAGATCTGGCCATTTATCCTTTTGACGCTTGAGCTAACGCCTATTGCAATTATACAACTTGGGCCAATTATCTCAACAACAATTAAATCAAGTATTTTATCAGGCGCTTGGCCCAAATATGCTCGCATATTATGGCCAATTCCAATGCATCAAATCTCAACAATTGGTCCCAATTATCAAAACACAATTTGTTCAATTAAATACGTAATAATTTGGGGACAACCCAAAGTTAACATCTGAAAATCCCGTGGACTTCAGATGAATGAAAACGTAATTAATTTCCCACCTAAGGCAAAATTTTTATTTCAATACATGTAATCAGCATAATAGCACTTACATGGACCGCCTGAAAAGGGGTTACTTAGTGCTATCAATGAAGAGGCCTTCTGACATCCCAATTAGGGGTGCGTCATTTTCTTCAATTGAGGCCAAAATTATACAGAAGGTGTTTTGTAAGCAGTATGACGAAACTGAAATCCTGAAGATCTTAGGACAACTTTGCAAGCTATTATTGCATTTATGTACCTGAAATACTCCCAATTTTAAGAGTATTTTGCCACCAATGAACCTAAAAAAAGTTCAGTTGTAGGCCGAGCTGAGTGGCAAAATAGCTGTTGAAATTCTGAGCTGGAATGTGGCCAGGAGACGCCCTAAAGGTATAAATATTGGCGCCTGGCCTAATGACCATTATCAAATAAATAGCTCTTAATAAAGTTATATTTATTTTATCCTTTTCCTGGTTTTTCATCCCAAATATCAACCTTGGAGAAGTGTTGACAAACTGGAAGGACTGGATCCCCAGTTTGTATATAATCCTGCTTTGGACGAATTTCCCAATTATGAAGGAAAAATTACGCCTAAAATCACCCAGAAGAATCGAGGTAAATTTATTAGGCCTATTGAGTTATTAGATGGTCCAAATCCCATAAACCACAGGCACTAAAGAGGATCAAACATCAGAACTTAGCCTGAATAGATGTACAGGATATTAATTTCAAAGTGAGAGATCCTCAGAATTTGACAACTGGTGCTCACTCAAAACCAGTGACACTCTCCAATATGGATTCTAGTAGCCATTTCCTAGCAGAATTGGCCTGATGAAACAGCGACGTTGAGATAGAAACTAAAGTCAAGGCCATATAATATTATTTTTCTAGTCAACATGGCTCCACAGCTGGTACCTCCTACACCCATAATCTTGTCAACGTGGGGGAGCTCATGCAGCAAAACCAAACATCCCGAATAGGGATGAGGATGATGCCTTGAACAACAAGGAATTTAAAAAAAATTTGGATGGTTGTGTCAAGACTGCAGGCCAGAAACACTGAAATTACTCAGAAAATCTGGGAACTAAGAATGCAATTATCAACTGCAAATTCCAGGGTAGATAGCATGGGCAAAGACATTAAGAGCCTAACATTTAATCAAGCTTTACTCAAAGAAAAGCCTAAAAATCTTAAAAAACAAAGCAGCCAATGCTCACCCAGCTTTGACAAAAGAAAAGTAGGGAAAGCTCTGTCCATTTGGCCAAAAAACAGTTTGGAAAAACTAAGGGCGAAATTCAGGCATCATAATCCATTAGTTCAGAGCATTATTATCTACCCAAATCATTAGAAATTGACTTCAATGCAGAAACTGATATCTTAAGCATCTGTTCTATGCCTAGAGTACTGGATGCAATCCTGACTCCAGACACCTCCCAACAGGAAAGAGGGCCTCTTAAGAGTGATGATACACCAAGACGCTCAAGAAGAAGTACAACCCCTGTGGCAAAAACAGGGTGAGATGACCTTAAATTATTGAATCTACCCAAGTTTGATAAGGATGGAAACGTTCACTTTATCCTAAAGTTATTTGAAAAAGCAATGAGAGGAGCATCAGACCATGCTAAAGGATTGAAACTGATTAACTCACTCGATGCTCATAGCTGTGACCTCGTTATGCCCTATTTGGGCAACAATCGGCCCTATATGGATGCCAAAATTACAATAACCAAACAGTTTAAATAGCCTGAGAAACTAGAAACCCGAAAAAGAGAGCTTAATATTGAATGCAAACAGAATGAGACTATTAAGGACTTTGCGGATAAATTCTACCATGAGGCACAAGTTCTGCGTGGGTGCAATGCAATAGATAAGTTTGACGCCAAGATTGCATTGGAGCACGCAATTATGCCCTTCTGTGAACTGCAAAATGTCATGTTGCCTGCATTCAATGGAAGCTTGGAAATCTAAGAGCTCACCACTTACTTTAGAAGCTGTTCCCGTAATTTCAACACACCTAATTGGGCCCTAGACTAGCAAAAATCTCAATTTTTGGACCCAAAAAACAACACGATGTCCAACAAGAGAAAAAATCCCCAAAATATGAACCAAAATTTTGAGCAAAAACAGCAAACAGGGCCTATTACATGCTACAAATGTGGTCAAATAGGGCACTTTGGTAATCAATGCTATAGACGGTCCAACAAAAAACCTGGGGTCAACTTTTCTCTAGTAAATTAACAGTGATAGTGAGGCGGGAAAAGAGCAGGTGGAGTAGAGGCGGAATGCTCTAACCACCTATCTTCAAACCGTTCCAGCTGACCCTGATGAGCTCTTTAGGGCTGAAGATGTTGCTGAAAATAACCTCAAACATATTGGGGCTAGTAATGTCATGATAGTCACTACTCGGGCCACAGAAAAACAACTAAACCTTTGAAAATTACCAAAGAAGCCCAAAAAGAGGTATCAAAACCTTATATGAAGCAAATTATTGATCAGGGCTTAGATCTACAACTTAGATGTTCATCCAATTTACCTAAGCTTAACAACGTTTAAGTAGCTATTCCCATAAAGATCTTAGCAGATAACTTCCCAGATATCTGCTCAAGCCTGAAAGCACACCTGGAATCAGGCAACAGCCACAGCATTCACACAATAAATACCTCTGAAAACTACTCTGAATGTAGTTATGTGGACATAGCAGTGAACAAGGTGCAAGTTTGGGCCATTGGTGATAGTGGCGCTCCTATCAATATAGTCAGTACAAAATTAGTTGAAAAACTGAAAATTGCACCCAATGTTGCCCACTGTCAGTAATATGGAACCGCTGGAGCGCATACAACCAAACTGCTGGTCGCCTAAAGTAACTACCACTCCAATTTGGATCCATTATAGTAACAGCACCTGCCATAGTATTGCCAAATACAAACTTTGTATCCTAATCAGGACTAATTTCCTAAGAATATATGGAGTTGTTCTAATCATAAGGACGATAATTTCACCATTCTGGGCCAGGCTATTCCACTTTACTACAACTGTGATAAGGCATTTGAAAAAAAGAAGCCCAGCCTATTCATAAATCTGGCCTACAAAGATGGAGTCGTCCCAATTGAGTAATTAAAAGCTTTGTCAAAGATAAAAACACTTCCTACTCAGATTTATGAGTCAAATGACAATCCACTTTTATTAAATCAGACCTTCACTATACCATCTGGAGAAATAGTAATCATTCCGATGGAACTAACAATTAATATCTCAGAAGGCCTTTACAGTGAAATATATCAGCCATGGTCTAAATCTCAATTTGAACCAAGCATTGCCCCTGGTATTAACATTCTGGGCCATCGAGAGATACATATCTTATGTGCAAACCTGCAAAATTGGCCCATCTCCATTAGAAGACATCAAACAATCACTTTTCTGCATCTGATTCCTACCTCAGAAATTCACCATTCCATGAGTTTGGAACTTTTGTTGAATGAGGGCTCTCCAATAATGACCAACTCAGCATCAATAATGTTTTCCCCATGGCCGATTTAAGCAACCTAACCAACTCTGAGAAAGGCCAAGCACAGGCGTTATTCTCTAAATATTGGGAAATATTTGCACAAAACAATTTCGACCTGGGTTGTGCTAATGGTGTCACCCACAAAATTAATACTGGAGATCATAAACCTATTTGGCTATGCCCAATTAGACGCTCAAAATTATCAGAAGAAGCAGTATCCAAGGAGATTAAAAAACTCCTCAATTGCGGCATGCTAGTCCATTTAACAAGTCCATGGACAGCCCCAATTTTAATAGTGAAAAAGAAGGATGGAAGTGAACGAGTAGTCATAGACTATCAGAAGGTAAACAATATCACTAAAAAGGACTTATCCCACTGCCACAAATCAATGACGCCTTGGATAGGCTAGGGTGCGCAAAGTTCTTCTTGGCAATGGATCTTATCAGCATATATTGGCAAATATATCTTTATGAAGAGGAGCGCGATAAATGTGCAATAATAAGCCAAGAGGTCCTATTCCAGCTGACGAGAATGCCTCAAGGGCTCTGCAACGCCCCAGCTACATTCCAAAGGGCAATGGACACAATCCTGGGGGGATTTAAAATTGTCATTTGTACTAGTGTACCTTGATGATATTAACGTTTTTAGCCACACTTTTGATGACCATCTGAACACTTAGAGGAGGTTTTCAAAAGGCTAGCTGCTACAAACTTAAAAATCAAGCCCAGAAAATGTCAGTTTTAAAAAACTAACTGGAATACCTCACATTTGTGATAAATAAAGTGGGTCTTTGGCCCCAACCCTCTAAGTTGGATGCCAACTTCAAAATGAAATGGCTTGAATCCAAGCGTGATATTCAAGTATTCCTAGGCATGATTAATACTATCATTGATTTATTGCAGACTTTGCACAACTTGGAGAGCCGCCCTTCTATTTGCTAAAAATAAGATCTCATTCAATTGGACTCCAGCTTGCAAGGATGCATTTGACCAACTCCACTGGCCCTATTAAGCGTGCCTGTTTTAAAACCTGAGATTTGATTGTGAATTTATTGCTAAACTGATGCATCCCAAACAGCAGTGGGTACCATGTTATCCCATGTTGGAGAAGATGGTGAAGAACATCCAGCTGCTTTTGCTTGTCATACCTTAAACGTTCATGAAAGGAACTACACGGTGATGGAATGAGAATGCTTAGCTGTCATATATGCTTGCAAGAAATTCTGGGTATACCTTCATGGTACTCATTTCAAAGTTGTTACCAATCATGCTTCCCTAAGATGGTTGATTAACTTAAGAGAACCTGAGGGCCGATTAGCACGCTGGGCATTAATTCTTTAAGCTTATGACTACACTATTGAGCATCAAGTGGGTGCAAAACACCAAAACGCTGACTGTCTATCCCAACTACCCAACATCACAACACTTAGTCTGCCGCTGATGAGTTGTTTATGAAAATGATCAGCAGAGAGTATCAGGATTAGCCCACATCAGTCCAAAAATACTATTGGATCTATGAAAAAATACCTTTATTGAAAACGGGATGCTTTAAAAACATCAAGGATAAAAAGTTTAATTTTCCAAGACCATCAGCCTGAGTAGACTCAATTATGGCAGCACATAAGACCATAGGGCATGGCGGATTCAAAAAAACGAAGGAGCATCTGAAGCAAATCTACTACTGGGAGTCAATGCATTTTGACATCCAAGAAATGCTAGAATTCTGTGCAGAGTGCCAAGGCGAAAACTTTCCAAAAAAGCACTTCTTACCAGCTTGTTTGGCACAACTTTTGCCTGGAACACTGTATCTAGCAATGTTGTTGGCCCACTTCCAACAAGAAATATGAAGGCCAAGTACATCATTGTAGCCATCGACCACTTGACCAAATGGGTCAAGGCCAAGGCCATTCAGGAAGCTGGAGCGGCAACCTCCGCCAAGTTTATACTTGAAAACATCATCCACAAACGTTGATGCCCTCAGGTTATTCTGACCGATAATGGGACCAACTTTACCGCTAATGTCCTTTCCAAGATCAATCAACTAATGGGAGTACATGGTGTGCTTTCTGCTCCCTATCACCCTGAAACTAATGGGACTGTTGAGCATGCAAACGGGATGTTGGTGAACATCATCTGGAAATTAACCTCAGCCAAACCATCTGAATGGAGTACATATCTAAGTTTGGCAGTCTTCACCTACAATATCTCCTACCATTTGTCAGCCAGGATGTCCCCAATTCAAGTATTATATGGTAGACACCAAGCCCTACCAATGCTACTATATTTGGCCTTAGAGGATCCTGGTGAAAACACTTACCCTCAGTACATTGAGAAGCTTGCAGATACCTTAATAAAACTACAAGCACAAGCCTTTGACAACAGTTTTGCCAAGAAAAAGGCCCAACATCAAAAGGACTTAGAGAATTTCTACCCTCTGGCCAAATTTGAAGTTAAAGACGAAGTTCTATTCTGCAACACCCACGGATCAGGCCAAATGCAAAAGTTAAATCGCATCTAGGTCAGCCCATTTGAAGTGATTGAGAAAACGTCTAAGTTTTTTATATACCATCAAGGATATTAGGACTGGCCATATATACAACCAAGTCCATGCAAAATTCCTATGAAGGTTTAATAAGTGGGCCAATTAAGAAAAGAAAAATTTAAAAAAAATAACATTATAAAAATACAAAGCAAAAATTGAAAAAAGCAAAAAATACTTATAGTTTTATACTAATTAATATTTTAGTTCGCACTTGTTGTGGGAGGGATCCAATTTCAGACTTGACGGGCATTTGGCCCATCATTCTTCAGACCCATTGGCGGGTCCGGCCAAAGTTACCAAATCAAAAAACCAACTCTATTCTCATCAAGCGTTCAGACTGATAAGAAAAAACCAACATAAAATAATTGGGAACCTTAGGGCTTATGTTTGAGTCAAGAGGGGGAAAAGATCAGATTCTGGTGGTTGAAAAGAAAATAAACCTTTGCCCAACCATCTGATTGGGCTGATTATCTTTTCAATGCTTGAGTTAATGCCTATTGCAATTATACAACTCAGGCCAATTATCTCAACAACAATTTGATCAAGTATTTTATCAGGCGCTTGGCCCAAATATGCTCACATAATATGGCCAATTCTGATGCATCAAAGCTCAGCAATCGGTCCCAATTATTGAAACACATTTTATTCACTCATATATAAAATAATTTCTGGGGATGACCTGAAGTTAACATCTGAAATCCTGTGGACTTCAGATGAACGAAAAATTAAATCAGTTTTCTGCCCTAGGGTGAAAATTCATATGTCAATCCATGTAATTGGCATGATAGCATTTATGTGGACTGCCCAAAAGAGGTTACTTAGTGCTATTGAGGAAGAAGCCTGCCAACATCATGATTAGGGGTATGTCATTTTCTTCAGTTAAAGTCAAAATTTCACAGAAGGTGTGTTTCATCAGCAGTATGACGAAACTATAAATCCTTAAGATCTTAGGACATCTTTGCATGCTTTTATTGCAATTTTTGTACCTGAAATCCTCTTTCAATTTTGAGGGTATTTTGCCACCAATGAACCTAAGAGAAGGTTTCAATCATAGGCCTAGCTGAGTTGAAAATTAGCTGTTGAAACTTTGTGCTGAATGTGGCCAGAGACGCCCTAGAGGTATAAATACTGGCCTGGCCTAATGACCATTATCTAATAAATAGCTTCTAATAAAGTTATATTTATTTTATTCTTTTCCTGGTTTTTTATCACAAATACCAACCTTGGATAAATTTCAAGAAACTGGAAGGACCAAATCTCCAGTTTGTATCTAATCCTGCCTTGGATGAATTTCCAATTATGAAGGAAAAATTTATTTCCCAAAATCAGCCAGAAGAGTCAAGGCAAATTTATTAGGCCTAGTAAGTTAATAGATGGTCTGAATCCCATAAACCAAAGGCACTATTGAGGATCAAACATAGGAACTTCCGCCCAAATAGATGTACAGGATATTAATTTTCAAGCGAGCGATCCTCAGAATTTGACAGATGCCCTAAGGCTTAAGTAATGCCCCTGCAACTTTTCATTTGCTATGGATACCATTTTATGTGACCTCAAATTGTCTAGTGTTCTAGTCTTTCTAGATGATATCAATTTATTTAGTCAAACATTCACTGAGCACTTACAACACTTAGAGGGAGTATTCAATAAATTAACTGCCTCCAATCTTAAAATAAATCCCCAAAAGTGTCATTTCTTTAAGAAGAAGTTAAAATATTTGGGCTTCATTATAAATGCGGATGAATTACAACCTCAAAAAAATGATGCTATTGAGCAGATGTTATTTCCAAAAAGTGTTCAAGATATACAAGTCTTTTTAGGAATGGTCAGTTATTATTGCTGTTTTATTAAGGACTTTGCAAAAATAGCGGATCCATTATTCCATCTGCTTAAGGATCCAAAAATGGGTTTGAATGAAATAAAATAACCCAAGGAGCTTTTGATAATTTATGGTGATACTTAATGACCAGCTCAATACTCAAATATCCAAATTTTGACCAATCGTTTATTATACAAGCAGATGCATTGCTCACGGCAATAGGTGATGTACTTAGTCAAGTAGATGAACAAGGTGAAGAACATCCAGTGGCATATGTCAGCTGTACCTTAACAAAGGCCAAAAGAAATTATATAGTCACCAAGCAAGAAATTCTTGCACTTATCTATGCTTGCAAGCAATTTCGTGTTTATGTTCATGGGATGCATTTCAAGTTTGTAACTGATCATGCATCTCTCCAATGGTTGCATAACTTAAAAGAACCTGAGGGAAGACTAGCACTATGGGCCTTGAAATTGCAGGCATATGTTTATGAAATCAAACACCATGTCAGAAATAAAAACTAAAATGCTGATGGATTACCCAGACTGCTGGCAATTCTTGAAGTACAGGATTGTGTTGATGATCTATTCAAACGAATGGTGAAAGGAAAGTTTGAGGATGAGCCATTAGAAGTATAAACGGCGTTACAAAAAGCCAAGAAAGAACAGAACAAAAGAACGGACAGCTATTCAAATAGTGAATGATAAAAAGGTTCTGTTCCCAAAACCATCTAAATGAACGGAAATAATTCGCACTGCTCACCAAGTTGTCAGCCATAACGCTCTCAAGAAAAATCTAGAGCATATTCGCCAATATTACTATTTGGAATCATTAAACTATGATACAGCAGATTTTTTTCTGTTGTACAGAGTGTCAGCTCCACAAGCCACACAAAAATGTGGCTGGATATCATTTAGTGCGACCAGAATTTGCCTGGCATACAGTATCAATTGATGTTATGGGACCTCTAAGTACAAGCACTGGAGGAATGCGATATATCATAGTTGCAATTGATCACCTGACCTGATGGATTAAAACCAAGGCTATGGTACAGGTTGATGCAATAAATACTGCCAAATTTATTCTGGATCAAGTGATATATTGACATGGATTCCCTCAAGTGATCCTGAATGATAATGGAACAAATTTTACCTCCTTTGTCATACACCAATTGAACAAATTGATGGGAATCAAGGGGGTCATATCAGTCCCATATTGGCCAGAGACAAATGGACTAATTAAGATAGTGAACGCTACCTTAGCCACAATGTTACAAAAGTTGAATGCAGGAAAAACGTCTACTTGGGTTTCATACTTAAGTCCAGTGACATTCGCATATAGTGACAGCTATCATTCCTCAACTGGGAAAACACCCTTCAAATTGCTATATGGAAGAAAAGCGGCCTTACCACCAATTATATACTTGGCATTGGAATTAACTTTAAGGATGAGTTCAGACAAAATTCAAATTGATTAGCCAATATTATGATTAATTTACAGTTTTTAAGCGTTTGCTGAAACCCTTTAGAAAAGGATCCAGGCTAAAATGTATGATGATAAAAAACGACCACCCATAAAAAGATTAAAAATTAGGGATAAAGTATACTATTGTGATACGCATGGATTTGGCTGACAAAATAAGCTGGATGCCTTACGGATAGGTCCATTTGAAGTAATTTCCAAATTGGCAACAGATGCTTATAGTAACAAAAATATCCTCAATGATCATATAGTTAACTGAGTTCATAGAAAGTATTTAAAAAATTGGCACTAAAAGAATATTTATTTATAAAGAGAAAATGAAAAAATAATTTAAACACCGGAAAAAAACCATAAAAGAGGAAAATAATTTAATAATAATGAAAATATATAAAAAAGAATGATGAAATTTTAATTATACATACTCAAGACCATTGGGCATTGTTCCCTACTTTCATTGGCAGAGCAAGCTTGGGTTGCAACTGGGTCTGTCAGAATTAGTCCTGAGGCACTAAAGTATATCATCCCTAGAAATTAAGAAGATCTGCTCTGATTGCAAACAGAGAGCCCAACCTGGGGGAGTACAGGTTTTCCAGGCTATGGCCGGTGTTGAGGCAAATAGTCCTGGTATGGCATGAGGCCATATGACCATGCTCAACAGAGGTGGCAGCAAGAAGGGGACCTCTGAACTAATGAGATAGTTAAGTCTGTTAGATGAACCTCTGAACTAAGCTTGTTAGTTAAGTCTTGAGAAAAAGAAAGTGCTTTTGAAAAACTGTTTCGCTTGATAATCTGGTCAAGCGGGGGATGTGTTGGAAATTTGTTTGACCACATTAACCAACTAGCTTGCCAATTGCTAATTGATGGTTGTTAAAAGCAATCAAGTGTTCAGCAATGGTTACTGACTAAATTTTTTTATCGTAAATACCAAAGGATATAATCCAATGGTTGGCTTTGATTAATATTATGTTGGGGTTCATCCCTGACTAAATTATCAGTCATAATTAATCAAAAGATCTAATCTAATGATGAGATCCAATTACTATTTTATAGGGGATCATCCTCAACTAAATTAGTAGTTAAAATTCATTAAAGGACATAATCCAACAATTGTTTTGATTAATATTTTGTCAGGCATCACACCCAACATTGTTAATTAGGTAATTTGATGAGGGCATGATTGCTGATAGTCAGATTGCTATAATAAGTCATTACAGCAGAGGCGCTGAATGATTAGAGTCGTTTTAACAAAGCTACTGAAGGATTTAACGCTTGTTTTGGAAGTATCTAGTAGTAGTAATCAGGTAACACAGCTCCCAAACAATCTGTGTACAGTTCCTAACACATGGGGATGGTTGTCAATCTGTAAAAGGTTACACTGCTTGGGGTTAATTAAGATAAAGAAATTTGCTACTGTCAGAAGTTAATCCCAATGGTTAGAAGTTTTGGGGGACTAATCAGTTGATTTTCAGAAAATTATTTAAAAAGTTTTCCGCCTTCTGCCTATAAAAACCCTAGTATATTCTAATAAAAAATGGATTAACTGCACTATAGTTTTATATTTACTTCTAAATTGAAGATTGAGGGAAAATAAGTCCCTAGTTGTTTTTCTTGAATTACCATTACCAGAGTGGATTTGTTGCCACTTACTTTGAAGACTCAACCTACTAGTTGTCACCATACAACTAGTATTTGTGGTTTAACTCAACAACCAACCTGTGCAGTAAACGTCCCAAAAGTTTACACCAAATACAGAGTATGTTCACTAGGGTTTCATTGACCCGTTCCACCATTCCAAATGATTCTGTATTATAGGGAAAGTCAAAACTTGCAGATCACCATCAACTCGTTCAACTTAGGCAGAATGTGTGAAAAGAATTTTGTTCTGTTTTCTGTTATAATGAACTGAGGGCAGCCATGTTGCTGTATAACACATTTCATAATAAACTTAGCGGTGGTGACCGCTCATAAGTAAATGGCCCTAACCTCCACCCATCAGGTCAAATGATCAATGGCAATGATTATATAATTGGATAGATTGGTGCTAGTTGGCAGAGGTCCCACTACATCAAGGGAAACGGTGTTCCAGGCGAACTGGGGCTTAACCAGATGGTATGTGGTCTTCTTGCAGAATGGCTTTTCCACTTGACACTGATAGTAACAACTAACCGTTTCCAATACATCATAATGCATGCTTTCCCAGTAGTAATGGGGCCACAAAAACTCCAACTTTTTACAATCCTCCATGTCCTACAGCCCAATGAGCATCCATAATAGTCGCAGGTCTAGCTGAAGGTTTAGGAAAACTAAGTGTTGAGTCTCTGATCAGCTTATGCAGTTCCCCCTCACATAGAAAAGTATCCTGCCTGAGCCCATCAAATACCTTAACCACCTGTGGTGGCTCATCATGTTATTTGTTTGCCACCATCTTCTCATACATAATGTTAGCTAAATCTGCTATAATAGCAACCGTTGGCAGTTGGGAAAGGTAATCCGCATTTTGATGTTTTGCTTCCAGAAAGTGTATAATCTCAAAATTGTAAACCTGGAGCTTTAGTGCCCAACGCATGAGCCATCCTTCTGGTTCATAAAGATTCCGCAGCCAGCTCAATGAAGCATGATCCATCACTATTTGGAATCTTACCCCATGTAGATAGACCCAAAACTGTTTGTACGTGTAAATCACCGCCAAACACTCCCGCTCATTCATGGTGTAGTTTTGTTTGTGACAATTTATGCTTCAACTACAAAACGCGACAGGATACTCCACACTGTCGTCGTCCTTCTTATATAATACTGCCTTATAGCTGAGAGGGATGCATCTGTTTGTATTATAAATAGCTTGTCAAAGTTGGGATATTGCAAAATGGGTGCGCTTGCTAATGAAGTTTTTAACACATCAAAGGCGTTTTGTCATTTCTTCTGTCCAATCAAAAGATGCATTTTTTTAAAAGACTCAAAAAGTGGGGCCCTAATGCAACTGAAGTTGGGAATTAAATGTTGGTAGCACCTGATCATCCCCTGAAACACTTGAATATCCCACTTATTATCCTGGTCGAATCACCTTGCATTGGAATTACATTCTTAGGTGATGTTAGCCTTGGCTAAGGAATAAGCTCAGCATTAACCTTGGGGTTGAATCAATAATTAGATCTTGTTTACTAGGATTTATGCTTACAAGGTTGAGAGTTGATATGCCAATCTAATGGCGAGTGGATTGTAATTATTGATATGAACTTATTACATGATAAATTTTCCAGTTTTATTGCCTTTTTGAGAATTGAATCATTGCTGAATTGATGTGACCAGAATAGCTTTAAATCGACAAGTTGATTAAGTGTCAATCTGAGACCACTTTAGGAGGTGAGCAGGAGTGAAGCAAATCATTTAAGGCTAGATTGATCCACATCAAGAGGCTGCCTCACATGTGTTATATAAACCATATCTAATGAATGTAATTAATTACCCATAAACTGACGAATGCCATATGGTATATCCTTTTGTAAACCAACTGCCACTGATGCTGCCTCAAGTAGTTCATAACCTCCACACCCCTATTTACCATTATATGCCTCGTGATAATTATACAACAGTATGATCAAGATATTCATAATTTGGGCACCCTATTTAAGGGCTGGCTTTTTATTCTAATAAAATACTTTCCTTTACCTACCTTTATTAAGTTTTTAGTTAACAGCGGTTATCTTAGCTTATAGAGGTGGGACTCAAGGTCCCCAGAGATTAGGTGCTGGGTTAAAACACCTGGAGAGGTCGGCTCAACCAACTACAAACCTTGAACTAGATGGAAACCCCGTGGGAACCTAAGAAACTAGCAACAACAATGATGAACTGGAAAGATTGAAGGGGAGAAACCCTGAGGGAATCAATAGAGGCCGTTGAACCACAATCGTTGGATAAGATCCAAAGAGGACCTCTGAGCCATAACTAGTGGTCAAGCCTCAGTAGGAGAAGTTGTTTGTCTGCTGGGTTGGTTGGTTGCCCTGCGAATTTTTAGGGAAAGGTCGCAAACGATTGTGAAAAAGCAAGGGCCAGCAGTCTTCATACTGTTGAATTGACATGCTAATGGAGTCACCCAGTGTTGAGAATGTAAATTTCTTAACATCTTGCTTATTGCTTACACCTTTGCCAGCTGTGGTTTAAGCCCATTTGAATCCACTACAAACTTGAGGTATTCTAATTGTTCTTTAAAAATGACACTTCTGAGGTTTAAATTTGATATTAGTGGTAGCAAGGTGATAGAATACTTGTTCCAAGTGGTCACGGTGCTCTGTAAACGTCCACAAGAACACATTGATATCATTGAGGTAAACTAAGATGCAGGAAAGTTTAAAGTCACACAAAAAATTGTATCCATGGCATGCTGGGATGGATCCAGGGGTATTGTACAAACCTTGTGGTATGCGGGTTGGCTGTAATAACCCCTTCAGAGTAATGATATCGCATTTCTCCTGTTCCACTGATGGCAAATCAATCTGCCAATACCCTGAGATCAGATCCATGGCGGAAAAATAATTCGCCCCACCCAATCGGTCCAAAGTGTCATCAATCTGCAGAAGAGGGTAGGAATCCTTTTTTGTTACACTATTGAGCTTGCAATAGTCAATAACCACCTTATTCGCTCCATCTTTTTTCTTTATAATGAGCACCAGCAATACTACTAACTTTTTGACAGCTCTAGCATCCCTTCCATGATAAGTTTATCCACCACGCTTGAGACAACCTCTTCTGCCGCCTTTGATCATCTAATAGGCCACAATCAAATGGGAGGGTGATCCCACATTTCTATCTGATGTACTACCCCTTGAGCGCACCCCAAATCATAATCATTGTGTGAAAAAATATCCCAATATGTTTCAAATAACGCCATAGCCTTATCTTGCTAATCCATTGATAATCCAATTAGTGCTTCCTATGAACCACTGTCAATATACTAAACGATGAGCCTTTTTGGTAGTCTGAGATCCTCCCACAAGCCGAAATCATGAATATGGCGAACTTCCTCTATAGGAGCTAATTATAGGTAAGCCACCACTTGGTGCCACTGGATCGTTATTGTCTCCTTCTGTAAATTCTCTAGAAGCACCTTCACCACCCCATCCCCATGGAGCAGTAGCCCTGGAACCACATGTGGTTCATGCTGTCAGTGCTGGTGAGGCCCAATAAATTCCCCATAAAGCCATTTAAGGACATCAATTTTGGGCTCAGTTCCTACTGTGCACTGATGTCCAGATGGTAGGCTCAAAGCGCTCACTGCCCTAAGTGGAATCTCTTTGTACTCATAAATCTGGTTGAAAATGCTCTGGTTTACCACTTCATTTGCCGATATCAAACAGGAATCACTTCATTGCTGTACGCTAGATTGATTTGATTATAATGGAATGGATCCGTTGGGATTCCACAAGAGGTAAAATAAATGGGGATCTGTTGCCCCAAAATATTAAGAGTTTTCTCCGCCATATTTATAACAACACCTAATTTTCTCATAAATGCCGCGCCAATTAACATGTTGTAGTTATTGTTTGGTAGAGCCACCACTGGAGTGGAAGCCCAGACTAACCCAAATTGTAAAGGCAACGCGCTATATGCTCCTTCAGACACAGTGCTATGCATCTACGCGGTCCCATATACTACTTGGTAGTCCACATCCGGTTTCAAAGAAGCTTAGTTACCAACCTGGTAGAAATTATATTCACAGGGGCCTCATGTCTATGATAGCGCGGATTTTTGTGTTTGAACGAAAATGTAACAGTAAGTAAACTCTGAGTAAGAAGAACTATAAGTGTTTATTAAATGGACATCTAAAGGCTTTGTGCTACTTGGAAAGGAGGAGATGTCCCTGCTGACATGAGGATACTCAATAGCGATTTTCTCAACTGGAATGGCTACATTAACCCCTACTAAAGAGGCAACATTTGTTGAAGGGATCCAAGTGTCTTGTGCCGGTTTTTTCCAGGATCTGCCACGCATATGACTTCTGCAAAATTGGCGGACCTCAGAGATTGGGGGGTGATTTTTCACTCTCTGGAATGGAAGCAGGGATATCTGATGGAAGCTGTTGGTATAGCAAATGATCCGGTTGAGTTCCAAATCCTACAAGAAGAGGTGCTTGGGAATTATTAGGGACAATTGAATTAGACTTAGCAGATGTAGAGCGTCCTATCTCTACTCCACTCAAACTTTTCACTAATCAATCTTCTCTTTTGGCATTTCATACACCTGTGGTTTTCTAGGACAATTGCCCACATATTGCCCACTTCATCTGCACTGAAAGCAAGTATTTATAAAAGGTTTACAGATATAGCCTTGCAGCGGAAGGACCAGTTTGAAAATTGCCAGTATTATTCCTAGGTTGTGGATGACCCAGCAAAGCATATATAATCTAAAAAGTGTCCACTGATTTGTATAATGGACGAATATGTTCAAGCGGTTGATAGCTTAATTGCTGAAGCCTATACCCTGAAGAGTTTGGTGTGGCAACAGCAGGGGTCTTTTGGGCTAAATTAGGACCATTGATCGTGGTGAAGAGTTGATGTAAGGTGTTCACATATTGAATAAGTCCTGCATCTTCGTCCAAAACATGAGACATGGCATTATGTAATTCCCAATATGGTGTGAGGGCCACTGTCATCACTATACTGACATCCTTGGTGGTCAAAATATTAGCACTGAGTAGCACATGTGCTTCCACTGAGAATCATTCAGAAAACTCTAGAAGAGACTTGTTTTGGTGGAAATGTACAGTCTGGAAGTCAGCCTTTTGTTGGGCCATTTTGGGTGTGCCCAAAATAGTCGGAAAACAAATGTTTTCACTTCTTTGTAGGATAACAAGCTATTTGGGATGTAGCTGGTAACTTGTGTTGGATTTTGGGATTTTAGATGCTCTCTAGGTGCTTACCTCACCAAAATCCAACAATAGGGAAATTTATACCACAAAAATAATAAACTGTTTAACCTTATAAACCTAGTAAAATAAAGATTTTTAGGTTTATTGGCGCCGTGTGGGGGATAAAAGTGAGTCTCTCCCTTTCTGACTTTCAACAATCAATACACTATTTTGAAGGTTGGAGGGATTTGGGGATAGGTTTGGAATAGATTTGGAGCTTTTCAATAAAGGTAATATGGGTGTCAATCCTATAAGATCGTGGAGGAAAGTTAGGTAATTTTTGGGAAATGGATGTTGGGGTTTTGGGTAGAATATACCCATGCGGCAGGGTTTTGATGTACCCCAACCAATCACTGCTTGAGAATTTTTTTCACATTGGGGGCATTCTGCCACGCCTATAAAGGGGGTGGCCACTGCGCAAGTGTGAAAGACTTAATGCTGGTTGGGGAGCACCTTCCACTAGGTTCCCTGTAGTCCATTTTGAGATCAGCGAAATCTGATCATCAGATTTTATTAAATGTGCCCGTGTGAGTTTTGAACTCGTGTTACCCCAATTAATGAGGTTCGCTGAGAATCAGCCAGGGTCTTTTGGCCATTGTCCTTGACTCTATTATTTAAATTGTTTTAAGGGCATCGGAGAATCACAAACAGTCAATATTTCCCATCCCAACTAAATTTGGCTACCACATTATTATTTTTCTATTGACAAAACAAATGTCTGAAATCACCCCCCTCAAGAATGTTGGGGGGCAAATAAGGCCGTAGAAATTGTCCATGGACCCAATCTATGGTAACTCCAGAAGTGAGGGATTTGATTGAATACTCATCCCCTCACTTATATGTAATTGAGAATGGCCTTTCCCAGATGGACCTGAGTTTCTCCCTTCTAGGTTATTATGATTATGAGAGTAAAGCACCAGGTCAGACACTTGGAAAGAGGAATAGGGGCCCAGAGCTCATTTTCAGCCTGTCCCACTTTGGAAACTGTCTTTGCTAAGTTTGTCATTGCCTTGGATTGCAACTGAATGATATGCTGGGCTAACTTCTTCATAGCTTGCTCAGGAACAACTTTATCAGTGAAGATATCTTTAGCGAGTAAAGCTGGAACCCCAGGTTCTCGCCCATAAAATACTTGGAAAGATAAAATTTTAAGGATCTGATGATAGCTGATGCGGTATGCCATGAGGGCACTTGGTAAGTACTGATCCCAGTGGAGGGGATCTGAAGTAGCTGTTTTCCATAAGATAGAAACCAGTGAACCATTTTCTCTCTCCACCGTACCATTGATTGAAGGGTTGTAGGGGGCGGAAAAGAGCTGTTGGGTGCCCTTAGACGTTGCAAGAATCTTCACCACTTGAGAGGTGAAGTTTTTACCATTGATGCAGAGCAAAACTTGAGGGCAACCATGTCGGGTAAAGATGTATTGGTGGAGGAAAATGGCTGTGGCTTTAACCGTCTGAGCTGGGATAGCCACTGCCTCGACCCATTTGGTAAAGTGATCAATACCAACCAATATAAATCGATTTCCACCCATAGTTTGGGGAAGAGGACCAACCACATCGAGACCTATTGTATGGAAAGGCTGTTGAGGGGTAGTAGGTTGATATTGATACTTTGGTTTAGTTGGACTGCTTCTTGCATGTTAAATAGGCATCCAAGACTTCAATGATGGTCTCCAAAATTCCCTCCAAATAGTAGCGTTCTTTTACCCACTCATAGGTTTTCAGCACTCCACTATGACCTAGAATGGTAAGAGAATCTATAATAACAGGTACTTGCTTTGAAGGTCAGAGGAAAATTTAAAATTCACCCCCCCCTTTCATATACAGATGTATTATTAAAATCTTGTTTTGGGAATGGCGAGCTAACATCTTATAACTGCTTCATCCTCATCCTCCCAAGCACCCGGGGGCATTAAAAATCATTTCCGCCCTTCCCTTTTTCTAAATAAAGGGTTTTTAGCTATTAACCCATCAACATTCTTGGGGGTTTTCCCCTCGGGGAAAAAAAGGTCCTTTATGGCTGGGGCTTAAAACCCCGCTCCCCGCCGTCCAGTGGGGAATTTTTTTTTTTAACCTTTTTAAAAAAGGGTGAATCAGTGACCCTTGATACAAAGGGCCCATATAAGAAAAGGGGGGTTTAAAGTTTAACAGCAAACAACACGGTAGGCATTCCTTTTCTGTGACACCCAATTTTTTTCAGCCTTAGGGGAAAACCTCTTTCTAAAAATTTTAAAAAGGGGAAATTTAAACCTCATGCTCATCCAGTTGAGCCAGGATATCTCCAACCTCGTAATCAGATGCATTAGTAAACAGCAAAAAGGGTTTACTATAATAAGGGTGGTGCAGGGTAGGCCGTTGCTGCAGCAGTTTCTTTAACGTTTCAAAAGGGGCTTTTTGTTCTACTCCCCACAGAAAAGGGGTGTTTTTAGTTAAAAGTCATACAAGAGGTTCACTGAGCTGAGAAAATTTGGGGATGAATTGATGGTAGTACCCCATCATACCCAAAAACACCTGAATATCATGGAGGGTTTTGGGAGCAGGCACCTTGGATATCGCCTCAGCCTTATCTTGGAGAGGATGTATCCCATCAGATGAGATAGCGTGCCCCAGGAAATCCAACTTCTTTTGGAAGAAAGTACATTTGGAGGGTTTCAGCTTAATGTTAGAGGCCTGCAACTGTTGATAAATTTATTAAAATGAGAAAGATGCTCATTAAAGGTTCAGGAAAAAACAGTGATATCATCTAGACATACAATGACGCAACTGAGCTTCAGTTCAGAAAATTGG